>PITA01008574.1:53851-83519 GCA_004023965.1 Spilogale gracilis | reverse complement strand
GGAGGTTGCGGGGGGTGGGGTGGGGGGGAGGAGAACCATCTGATGATTTATCTGGCTCCCTAGATCTTCCTACATAACAAAGGGGTGTCTAGAATAGGAGATAAATGCATTTCTGGTTATAAAAGGAATTTGCTTCAGTGGAAGTAAATGCATTGATGTTGAACCAGTTGTGGTGCTTTTAACTACAAATAATAGAAAAACAGGTTGGAACAATAAGGAAACACATTGCCTTAACACTAAGGCCATGGGTAAGGCAGACTCTAGGTGATAAGGCTACCATTCCACTTCTCTGCAGATTTCTCCGGCTCTGCTTTCTTGTCGCTTTATCTTCAAATTATGTCAAATAACATAACAAATTAAAGGCTGTATTTCTTCTTATTATTCCATCTAATTCTTGCCCCATTTCTCGTCATTGAAAGTCCCCAAAATACAACTACATAAATCTTTTCACTTACTTGCTTACTTATTTATCTGGAATCAGCCAGGCAGGCAGGCAGGCACAATTCGAACAGTAATGGAGTTTGCGATCTCTTTCTTATGATATAAAATAGACAGTCGCAAACATATCATATCCTCAATTTTGTCAAAATAGTCGGGTTCTTTAGTGTGCTTAAAGCTACCCATGACCTAAACACACCTCTAGAAGTTCACATCTTTGAGAACCAGCGGCCAAATTGAGTGGAAGAGCCGGATGGGTCAGTCCAAATTACTCCTGATGAGAAACTTGCATCAACAGGTTTTTCTGTTCTTCAGTGATGTAGATCTCTCAACGACTAATGCTTGTGGAATTACAGGGTGATTCCTGTCAGATGTCTTTATCAAAAGAGAGAATGAGGCTTTAATTCTCCATCAGCTTTCTTTTCTCTTTCTACCCAGGAAAAAACATAGAAGAGGGCACACCTCAATAGGGCACACCTCGAAGAAAAAGGTCAGGGGGGGCCACCTGATTTTACTGTGATAGCACCATTTCTCAAAACACATCCAATAGCAGGGGCTCCATGGAGAAACAAATCATGTCCCCCACTCCTTTGAACTGGAGAAGCATTTTGTCTGATACTTTTATATGGCATTTTAGATCCCTTGCAATTTGAAGCAGAAGGTCCTGGTTCCTATTTTAGTGATTTTGGATGTGATATCTCACATTTGATGATCAGATCATGTTCCCCATGGAAGTTCTCTCTTTAATCCTTTGTAAAGTGTTTTGGTTTTGTTTTAATGTTCATTTAAAACCTGGTGGTGGGGAGGAACTCTAGGAAACTGAAGCCCAAAAAATGAATGGATCCCTAACCTTCTCAGCTCATGCTCTTTACCAAAAGCATTTGTGAGGCACAGTGACTCATGACCCTGATCATCTCTCCTAGACATCCAAGGATCCAGGAGTTCCCTAGTCACTGAATAATAACCCTTATACATTCATCAGGAAATTCAGCTGGCAGGAGGTTTCTAAAAACATTACAAGGAAACAAAAACCCAGCCTCACCTCCATTTCGATTTTCCAATTTTTCAATATCAGGCAGTGGAATGTAAAGGTTAGGCTGCCCCTCATTTTCTGCTTTAATGTCCAACAAGAAAACACAGGAATGCTATGTTACCTAGAAGTCACCCAGTAAATATTTCTTGAAAGAATAAATGAATGAATAAGTCCAAACTTTCTTATTCTGGAGATTGCTATGAAGTTCGGTCTTCAAAGACTGGTTTATTTCAGGCCAGTCTCAGAAAGAAAAACCAGCTGCGGTGATACAGATACTAACAAGGTTTCAGATGTAGGGGTTTTTTTGCCTAAAGCCCCAATTAAGCTTCATTACCATTTCTCCATAGCAGATGATTTTAACCCAAGACAAGGAGGAAACAAAATGTCTTTAGTGCTCCTAAATTTTACCATTACCTTTGGCCAGGAACTGAGAAAACAGAAGGTAGTAAGGATGACTGGCTCACCCTTCCGTTCCAGAAAGAAGGTATTTCTTATGATTTAGAACAGTTCTCTGGGCTCTACACAGATGAGTGAAATACAGGGGTATTCTTGGCATTCTAAGTGGGACTGGCCACTGGAGCTGCTGAATCTTGAGTGGAATACTTGAAGGCTTCCACCACTCGGTTGAGTGTGGCTGTGTTATAGGAAGTTGACTCAGCTTTGAACCCTTCATCAGTCACGGAAGTTGTCCCTTTCTGGTAGGCCATGAGACCACCCCACTCCATTACTTGGCACTCTAGGCCCTTTGCCCGGAGAGATGGATCTTACCTAGTGATACAGCTAACTGTCCCCATTGAGGCCTAATGTTTTTAGTGGGAAATTTATAACACACACAGCGCTTACAGCAGTGAATGCATACCACAGACATACATATATGTTGGTAGATACATAAAAACTAAGAGTAATAACTTTCTGTTTTATCACTTCTGACAATCCACAATTATTAATAACTTTTCCATGATACTCTTGATCCTGAGGTGGACGTATCATAAATAAAATGATGGCCTTATGGCAAAAGAGGATTTCTTTTCCTCCAAACTACTCTCTTATCACACATCCTGCCACTCTGTCTTTATCTCCTTTCCCTGCTCTGTAAAGGAGAAATACACAAAAGCTCTTCTAAGGATACTCGTCAATGATTAAAATTCACCATCCAGCATTTATTCCTTTGACACAATATAGATTACTCTAGAGAGAAGTTACAGGTTTGACCTTGTCTGCTTAGCTATTTATATGATTGAGAAGAATGCAAAGACTATGAAAAGGTTAAATCTTCTCAGTGCTATCAGAGGCAGATAAGGTTTTAAGAGGTAATATGGAGTGTCAAGGAAAACCTTTGCCTACTGAACATCACGGGCAGGGATGGCACTAAGACTTTATCTTTTGCCTGTTGCATATGGCTAGTGAGGAATATAAAAGTGTAATACAACCATGGAAAGCTCTTGGAAAGCATCTGGTCCTATCAAACTTTGATGAATTTTTTATTAACTTGAAATAAAGTGAACCAAAATTTAATTGTTAAAATATCGTTATCAGAATTATTTCTCAGTAAGGTTTTAAAGTCAGAAACACCTTTGCCACTTGTTAGCTGTGTCAACATCCAATCTCAGAGCCTTCTTTTCAGCTAAAGTGGATTTAAGTATACCTATCTTACCGCGTTGTGTTTAAGACAATGTATATTATTTAACACAATGCAAATTCATGTAAATAACAAAGATAGTGATGATAATGAGTACAATGATGATGATGGTATTTTCTATTTGAGAGACACTTGTCAAGATTTTACCCTTTTCAGTGACTCTATTTGTGTTAAAATAAAACCCCTTGGCTCCCCCTTTAAGACATCTGTGATGTCATAGTAGTGAGTTTTTTGAATATTAATTTCTTTTCACTTAATTTGCTAAGTCCAAATCTGTACACAGTCCCAAGGCCCAACCCGGATCTAGGATGACTGACGACGTTCCGACTTTCCTGAATGCTTTGAGCTCTTTTCAGTATAAGCAAGTACAAGGTTACATGTTGGGGCACCTGGGTGGCTCAGTTGGTTAAGCAACTGCCTTCGGCTCAGGTCATGATCCCGGAGACCCAGGATCGAGCCCCACATTGGGCTGCCTGCTTGGCAGGAAGCCTGCTTCTCCCTCTCTCGCTCCCCCTGCTTGTGTTTCCTCTCTGGCTGTGTTTCTCTCTGTCAAATAAAGAAAATCTTAAAAAAAAAATATATTACATGTTGTCGTATTTATTTCCTCAGCACTCTGTGATCCTTTTGGGTTCCACCCTGAGGACTTGGCTAGTCTGTGCTTTCTTCTTGACATTGACTGTTTCAAAGAATCAGCTAAGATGGAGTCCTTGCCACGGTAATTTAATAATACACACACACACACACACACGCACACACACATGCCCGCACACACACGCACGCACACACACGCACACACACGCACACACAGACACACACACGCACATGCACACGCACATGCACACACCACTTATGGGTCCTCATAATGGTTTTGACTGCTCTATTTCAGTGGTTCTTAAAGTGTGTTCCCTGACCAGCAGCAGGATCACCTGGGAACTGGTTGAAATGTAAATTCTCAGGCTCCCTTCCAGATTGACTGAATCAGAAGCCACGGAAGTCGAGCCCAGAAGTCTGTGTCTTATGCAGCCTTCTGGTGATACTAATTAGTGTGTTCAAGTTAGAAACCACTGCTCTGTTCCATAGTTTACAACTGCTTCGACCACAACCCATCGCCGACACCACTTCAAAAGGAGATGAAAGTGGCTGAATCATTTCTGGGGCAGTTTAAGCTTTTAAAAGGTATAAATCTGTTTTTCTTTGAATCTGTCACTTCCAGGATAGATACTCATCCTCCGCATATTCCTACACATAGCACTAAACAGCTGAAGGTTAAGGTTCAACCAGGGAATGGTGATGACAGTTTCAGTAAATGTCTTCCAGGCAACTTACACTAGCTCTCCATAGTTTACTGTAATTGAATAAAATTAGAGTAGGGAAAATTTCCCCCTCGAAAACCAATATGCTATTCATCTTAAGCTTAAGAGTTTTGAAACATTTCAAATAAATACCAAGTGAAATTTTCAGTAAGTTTGGTTGAATTTGACAGTTACATTCCGACTGGCTGATTTCATGGTTAGCAACTGTTCAAGTGTTTCAATTTGGATGCTTAGTTACCTTCTCCCCTGTGAGATCTCCTTGACTACTGTCTACTTTTATCCATCCTTGTAGCAGTGACCTCTTAAGGGAAAAATTAATCTAATTCTCAGTGGTGGAAATAAAATAGTGAAATGTAAGTAACATCTATTGACTTGAAATAAATATGTTTTAGATGCAAGATATCTCTCAAGATGTTCAAAGTCCAAAAATCTTTCTCACAGGGTAATAATTGCACCATGGTTTAAACAAATATGCTCCTGGCAATTACACTGCACATCATTTCATGCTGAATTATCGACTGCTGAAAATCAAGCCTTAATGTTTGTGGTCATCTCTTTTCAAAGAATTGTTCTGGCTTCAGAGAAGCTTTCTCTGACACTCTCATCTCATTTTCTTTTCCCTTAATTTGAAGTACTCTTTCACATTTGCAAAGGAATCTCTTTTCTGCAATCCCATTTCTGGCACAGGAATGAATTTAGATGAGTGAGAGAAGTGATGAGATGCAAAGGGAAAGAGTGTTATCGATCTAGATAAAAATGACATGGTGTTTGTTATAGGCGGTTTATTATTATGCATTATCTCAATACTTAGGGAACAAGTGATTACTGGGCTTAGAAGGACTTCTCTTCTTATACCTCTCAGCTGTGATTCTATGATTGACTTTGAACTGAGGAGAGAGAAACTTCTTTTATTGCATTGTTTGTTTGTTTTTTCTTAACATTTAATAATTTATTTTATTTTATTTTTTCAGTGTTCCAAGATTCATTGTTTATGGAGACAAAAATTTTTAATGGCTATCAAGACTCAAACAAGGATATTCTCTAGTAGACTCTAAGAATAGAGATCTAGGAGGTGGTTTCTAAACAACTAAATTGAAACTTACAAGTCACAAGATCTGATACTAGCTGGGGTCCTTGTTCATTCTGGAGCTCATTCTCCTCCGTATTATTTCTCTGCTGTTGCATAACTTAGTGGAATAAATCAACGGCACTCATTTGTTATGACTTCTCATGGCTTTGGGGATGGACTGGATTCAGAGAGGTGGGTATCTTGACTGTGGGGAGTGATTACAGCAGCTGGCCCTCCTCAAGCCCCTCTCTGGATCCTCGGTGTGGTTTTTCCAGCATGACAGCCTCAGAGAATTGGGTTTCCAACATGGCAAGTCAGGGCTCTAAAGACACACAGAGCTTCCAATCAGCTTTTTAGTTCCTTACCCTCAAATGTGAACACACAGCCAAGGATCATCAGGTATTGGAGGAAAGCATCTAACACAAAAAATGAAGACAAAATCAAACAAAACTGGGGAAAAAGGGAACTCAGAGGAAATGGCTACAATAACATAATATAAAGGCTTACCATTTCCCAGGAACTCTTCTAATGGCATAGTACCTAAAAACGTCGTTTGTACCTTCCAACAACGCTATCCAATGGGTACTCTTATTACCTATATTTTACTAGGAAAACTGATAAGCTGAAGTCAGGTAACTTGCTTAAGGTCATTGGTCATAATCAATGGCACTACTGGCATTTTAACTGACTGTGGAGTCTAAGCTCCTTACCATTATATAGTGTAAGTCATTCCATTGAGCCGTGGAAGTGTAAATGTCTCTATATAACATCTTCAGAGACAAAAGTAGATATTATATCCTGAAACGAGAACAAAATACTTTTTAAAAGGAACCTTTAAAAAAAAGTGTTCTTGGCACCTGGGTGGCTCAGTTGGTTAAGCAACTGCCTTCGGCTCAAGTCATGATCCTGGAGACCCAGGATCAAGCCCCACATTGGGCTCCCTGCTCTGCAGGAAGCCTGCTTCTCCCTCTCACTCCCCCTGCTTGTGTTCCCTCTCTAGCTGTGTTTCTCTCTGTCAAATAAATAAAATCTTAAAAAAAAAAGTGTTCTTAAAATTAAAAAGAATGTAGCAGTACAAATAAAAACAGAGAAATTGTTTTAAGGTACTCTTATAGAAACTCAAATACAAAGCAAAGAGATAGAAAATAGAACAGAAAAGACCAGAACATCAGAGGCTTCATAGCCAATGACTAAGAGTTCTACAATTGGAGAAGAGAGAAAACAGAGGAGACAAGATTATCAAAGCAGTGATAGAATAAAAAAAATTTGGAATTGAAAGACACATTTTCAGATCAAAGGGGCACATGAAGGGTCTAGCACAATGAAGGAAGAAAAGCCCATACTAAGAAAATCTTGAATCAGCATTCGTTTTTTTCTACCTTCTTACAGATGACTTTTACTTTAAGAAATACATCTAGCATCATCCCTAGGTCTTGGTCCTTCATCTGTCTTCATCACCTCTTTTCATCTGAAGGCTCTTTCCAGGTATCTTTCCCCTGAAGTAGAAATTACCCTTTCATGAAAGAATTGTTTCATTGAAACAATGCTAGGCATTTTAAGATTTTTGGAGGGCAAGTTGAGAATATATTTCAAACATTTTAGCTACTCATAGTCAGTAAATTTTAGGTATAAAATCTAAAGAGATAGTCAAACACACATGGATGTTTGCCTTATTTAACATTTGAATCAAAATTACTTAAATGTTCATTAATGGTGGTTTGGTGAAATAACTACAATAGAATGCCTGTGCTATGTAGCATTATAAACAGTGAGGTGGAGATGATCTGTCCATATACTTACCTGGTTATCTATGTATCTTAATGTTAAAGGGCTCAAGGGCCTATTGTTAAGAGTATGGTACCCCATTTTTGTCTTCACAAATGTGTGTGTTCCTAATGTCTTTTTTTTTTTTTAAGATTTTATTTATTTGACAGAGAAAAACAGAGCTAGAGAGGGAACACAAGCAGGGGGAGTGAGAGAGGGAGCAGCAGGCTTCCCGCCGAGCAGGGAGCCCGATGTGGGACTCGATCCCATGTCTCCAGGATCATGACCTGAGCTGAAGGCAGTCGCTTAACCAATTGAACCACCCAGGCGCCCCCCTAACGTCTTTTTAATCACATATACCCGTATGTCCGGAAAGAGGTACACAAAAAAGTTCATAATGATTGTCTTTGGGTGCTGAGGAATATGGCTGGATTTCTTTCCCTTTTCTTTTCTGTTCTTTTCTTTTTTCTTATGTTTTAAAGAATTGTCTTGAATTTTTTTTACCACAAAGAGGTGGTTTTTTTTTTTTAAGATTTTATTTAATTTCTCTGAGAGAGAGAGAGCCTGAGAGAGAAAGAGCATGAGCAGGGGGCAGGGGTAGAAGGATAAGCAGACCCCCTGCTGAACAGGGACCCTGGTCTGGGACCCTGGGATCATGACCTGAGCCCACGGTAAGTACTTAACTGACTGAGCCACCCAGGCACCCCCTAGGTATTATTTTTTAATCACAGAAAGAATAAATGATTTTCATCAAAAAATACATACTATAAAAAATTACTCTTTGATTTAGGTTCTTTACAAATCTTTCCTCCTTCTACTAGCATTTGTTCCATTCTCTCATATATCCAGTTAACCTATGGGGAAAATAGCTACACAACTTTTGCATCATAAAATAATAGTCCGGGAAGCAACTCCAAGAAATTGTCCCAATCTTTGAGCAAGATAATAACTAAGTTAAATATTGTTAAAAAAAAAACACAGAATTCAATGGAATAAATTTAAAGAACTAACTGGCTTAGTTATGGTTCATGAATCAGGCAGCATCCCAGGCAGCAGGTAAAAGGGATCTTCCGGGAACTGCACAAAATGGAAGATTATTAGAGGCGCCTGGGTGGCTCAGTTGGTTGAGCATCTGACTCTTGGTTTCAGCTCAGGTCATGATATCCGGGTTGTGAGATTGAGCCCCGCATCAGCTCACACTCAGTGAGGAGAGTGCTTGAGATTCTCTCTCTCTGTCTCCTTCCACACCCCAGCTTGCGTTTTCTCTTATTCTCTCTCTCTCAAATAAATATATAAATGTTAAAAAAGAAGAAGAAAAGGAAGGTTTTTATAGAAAGGAGGGTGGACTATGAAAGTCATTAGCAAAAGAAAAGGACTGTTTCAGGCAAGGTCGCCTTCCTGTAGGGGGTGAGGATGGGCTCTTATGATGCAGTTTACCTCATCTTCCTTTGGGAAGATGGAGAAGGTCCCTGTGGCCAACTCCTTTGCGTTGATCAGAAAATGCCTGACTGGGCGCCTGGGTGGCTCAGTGGGTTAAGCCTCTGCCTTCTGCTTAGGTAGTGATCTCAGCGTCCTAGAATCGAGGTCCACATCGGCTCTCTGCTCAGTGGGGATCCTGCTTCCTCCTCTCTCTCTGCGTACTTATGATCTCTCTCTCTCTCTGTCAAATAAATAAATAAAATCTTAAAAAAAAAAAAAAAAGAAAAGAAAATACCTGACGGACCAGTTAAAATACATTTAAGTGAGAGAGGTGGGGGGAGTTAAAACTGCAATTAGATTTGGTATTGAGCTCTGGTCTAGGGACTTGGTCTAAGTGATACCATTTTGGGCCTATGGTTTTCTTTTTAACAATGATTTTATCCATTTTCCTTGGGGGGCTGTATTTAGGGGCAGTGTTGGAAGTATAATGAAAAGGCCAGCCACGAATTTTAAATAGGGCAGCAATACCCTTTAAACAGAGACACTAACAAAATAAAAGCAGAGGCTGTAACTACTCGCATAAGCTTAGTGAAGATCAGTGATAAGAGCATTATATGTGCATAATGGAAGTCAAAATCTTGCTGTTTCCTTAATGAACTAGGAAATAAATTGCCTACTTATTGGGAATCTTAGAAATACAGGGGTGAATTTACAAGTTTCCAGAGTGAAGCAGATGTTTGTACAAAATTTTGATGATACCGCACAAATATTTTGTGGTCCTCAGAATAAGGCAGGATAACTTGATTAGGAGAATTGAGCCCAGTGAAACTGGAGCCTCTAGAACATAAAGGTTCTCCTGACCTGCAAACCTCAAAGCCACTGAAATGGAAATGAAGCAGATCTTCTCAGAGCTTTTGGGGGCAGCCAGTGACAGTTCCTAGTTTTAGCCAAATTTCCTTTCCTGGCAATAAATATGTATTACCTTTACAAAAATGTTTACTTCTGTACTTGAGTTCATCGTTACTGCTCTTACTACTAGTAAGGACAAGGAGATTGGTTTAGGTCCAATTTAAGGTCTGTGAAAATTGGTTTGGTTTCCTTCCAGACCAAGCCAATGAAAATAACTGGTTCCATTCATTTATTAGTCCAGATAGACAAAGCTAGTTTTATTCTGGGCATAATGCTTATCTGTGTGACTGACCTGCTCTGAGCCGAAGGGAAGACAGAAACCATAAAAAGCAGAAACTGAAAAGTTGGCTTCGTTCCCCAAGAGCCAACCATGTTCCAGAACAAAGAGAAATGTTACTCAAATGGGCTAACGTTAAGAATGATAGGCTCTCTGGTGTTTTTGATCTTTAAATACAGGAAAATTAAAGCAATTTTACTCTGGAGTCCACAGGAACACTATGAGTTTGTATTCAGTTTGAAGATATGCAGGAATGCAAATGGATTGTTCACTAGAACATTGCTCCTGTTTTGAAAACACCTCTCTCTTCTTGGAAGTGTTTCCCTTTAAAACTAAATTATCATTTATTTCTATTTTAAGATTTAAAAAATAGTCCTATGCATATTTGAGCTATTTGAAAATATCCTTGTAAAAAAACAGGGCTGGGAAATATTGGCTTATTAATAGGGGAATTAGGGCTCAGTGGGTTAAAGCCTCTGCTTTTGGCTCAAATCATGATCTCAGGGTCCTGGGATAGAGGCTCGCATCAGGCTCTCTGCTCAGCAGGGAACCTGCTTCCTCCTCTCTGCCTGCCTCTCTGCCTACTTGTGATCTCTCTGTCAAATAATTAAAAGTTAAAAAAAAAAACAAACATTGAGATATATGTCTTCCCATGTATGTTAAGCATATGTAAGCAGGATAAAATTGTAGAAATAGGATTGCCAGGTCAAAATCTCTACTCCTTTGAAAATCTCCCTGTTTAGGGGTACCTGGGTGGCTCAGTCATTAATGACCTGCCTTTGGCTCAGGTCATGATCCTGAGTCCTAGGATCAAGCCCCACATGGGGCTCCTGGCCTGGTGGAGAGCCTGCTTCTCCCTCTCCCTTTGCTTGCTGCTCTATCTACTTGTGCTCTCTCTGTATCTCTCTGTCAAATAAATAAATAAAATCTTAAAAAAAATTTCCCTCTTTAGTAGATCTGACAAAATTTTGTTTTTTCACTTGAAAAATTTCACAATGAAATGTGAAAAAAACAAAGGATTCACTGTATAAAACAGAAACAGTGATGGCCATTGATTTAAGGTCAATAAAACAGTCATTTTTTAATGTCCAATCTCAAAAAAAACCCATTAGCATGTAGCAGAGAGAAAAGATCTCCACAGGCTTATCCTCTCTTAAGAAAAATCTTTCAGTTCCTAAAAGAATTTGCTACCAAGTTGTGAAGAGGATACCCTCTAGAGCATTTAAGATCTCAAAGCAATTCAATTCTGCAATGATTTATTGCCTGCCTCCTCCATACCAAGCCCCCCTGGAACCGTACCGAGAATTGTAAGCTATTCCAGCCCTCCATGGACATGGCGGTTGGAGAGCACCTCTGCACCAACAAGGTATTTCATGAAAGAACCCTGTTTGGGAATCTCACTATAACTTGGAAAAAATCTTGATTTGACAAAGCCATGTCATAAGGAAAGGCACATTTCTCCCACACATTATAGCTATAAATAAATATATTTTGAAGGAAGAAAAAATGGAGGAATAAGAGGAAGGCAAGGGAGAAAGGATAGAGAAACAAGAAAATCTTCAGTACTCATCATTCAAAAAGATTTCTTACCATGTCTTATTTATCTTTGTGTCTCCATCAGTCAGGTGATGGCCCCAAGTTTATAGCTCATGACCCATCTACCTTGAATGATCGAGTTTTCTCTGCTACATTCAGAGTCCTCCCATCCCTCTCTGCCCTTGAACATACTTGGTTTTGCCAGGAATGTCTCCCTTACATCGGTTCATCTAACAACAGCCTACTTATCTTAGCACTGATGACTCAAGGATCATTATTTCTCCTGCCACTCAGGAAGAAACACCCACTCCTTCCCCTAGGCTTTCAATTTTAGTTTTACTTTCTTTTCCTGACCTCTTGTTCTCCTGTACAATCAATAGGACCTATCTGTTCTTTTTTGTAACATTTATCACACACTGTCTTGATTATGCTTATTGTGAATATTACTTACAACTAGGATATAATTTCTTTCATTGTCTTCTCTAAAAATACACGTTTATATTTCTCATAATGTTTAGCACAGTGCACTACATTTGATTTTAAAAAAAAGAAATAAAACAAAAACAACCCTGGGCACCTGGGTGGCTCAGTGGGTTAAAGCCTCTGCCTTCGGCTCAGGTCATGATCTCAGGATCCTGGGATCGAGGCCCACATCGGGCTCTCTGTTCAGCGGGGAGCCTGCTTCCTCCTCTCTCTCTGCCTGCCTCTCTGCCTACTTGTGATCTCTCTCTCTCTGTAAAATAAATAAATAAAATCTTTGGGAGAAGAAAAAAAAAACACCTTACTGGGCATCTGCTATCCAGGCAATATATGAATTTAACAGTGTATATTGTATCAAATTCTGGGTTATAATAGCAAATGATTTTAAGTCTTAAAATCTGTAGGCACTCTTTTAATAGCATAATTAACTTATTTAGTTCTCACAACCATGGGATATAAGTGTACTTTTATTATCATTTCCATTTTCATATATGGAAACTGAGGCACTTGTAGCTTCAATAAGTTGCCCAAGTTTAACAGCTCGGTGTTGGCACCAGACACAGTTATTGCGCAAGACTGACCAGTAGCTTAAGTTGATGTTTATTTTAACACTTAGGGTGAGGCCTCACAATTCTGATTTTAGCAACAATGCTCGGAGAGGCAAAATAACTTGTTCAAAGTTATACAGCTTATTGGCAAAGTCAGGTCTGAAATCATGTTTAGATCTCACATCCATATTTTCTTCTGCCTATGCTTCAACTCTAATAAAAGTCCTACCTCTTCCTAAGGCATGACTCAAGACTCAGTTTGCATTTTTCAGCAGTTGTTTCTACCCTCCCAGCATCCATTTCCCCTTTTTCTAATAGCACCCAGTTATCTCTTCAAGGATCTACCCCCCAACTCTCAGCCACGGAGGTAACACATGCATTGCTGTACCATTATGTTCACATGTCTTCTCCATGGAAAGCTTTGAAGTTGCTTGAGAGCAAGGATTTCTCCTCCTCCTCTTCTCCATCTTTCTTTTCTTGTAGGTGAATCTCTCATGCATGATACATAGTGGAAGTTGAAAATATTTATTTATTTATTTATTTATTTATTTATTTATTTATTTAAAGATTTTGTTTGTTTGTTTGTTTGTTTGATGGAGAGAGAGATCACAAGTAGGCAGAGAGGCAGGCAGAGAGAGAGGAGGAAGCAGGCTCTCTACTGAGCAGAGCGCCTGTCGCGGGCCTTGATCCCACGACCGCGAGATCATGACCTGAGCCGAAGGCAGAGGCTTAGCCCACTGAGCCACCCAGGTTCCCTGAGAATATTTATTGAATGAATGACCTGTACACGGTACTTGCTTACACAATATTTGTGGGATTGAACTATTTGTCAAATAAGTTAGCAACTAAAATGGGCTCCATGTATAGTCTACTTATACCATTTAAAGACAGAATATTTGACCTATTGATGGTTTCTCTCACTCTCTGTTTCTTTCGTTCTTTAAAAAAAGTATTTATTTATTTATTTGATAGAGAGAGGGACAGCTAGAGAGGGAACACAAACAAGGGGAGAAGGAGAGGGAAGGAGTCTCCCTGCTGAGCAGGGAGCCTAACATGGGGTTCTATCCCAAGACTCTGGGATCAGGACCTGAGCTGAAGGCAGATGCTTAACAGACTGAGCCACCCAAGTGCTCCCCCCCAACACATACACACACTGAAGGTTTCTGAGACAATTTTCTTCCCTGGGAGGGCCTGTATGGAATACCTGGACATAATCCAACCTGTTAGATACAAAAGAGCAACAATTCCACATCTTAGAGGAAAAACAAATCAGCATTTTCCAGACGGAGGAGTGAAGAGATTACGATACCTGTCTCAACAGCAAAAGGTAAGCAATCTGAATACATAGTATTCATCTAAATTTGATCAAGACATTTAGAATTTCTAGGGTATCTGGGTGGCTCAGCGGGTTAAGGCTCTGCTTTCGGCCCAGGTCATGATCTCGGGGTCCTGGGATCAAGGCCTGCGAAGGGCGCCCTGCTCAGCAGGGAGCCTGCTTCCTCCTCTCTCTCTGCCTGCCTCTCTGCCTACTTGTGATATCTCTTTCTGTGTCAAATAAATAAATAAAATATTTTTTAAAAAGACATTTAGAATTTCTAACAGTAAAAACAATGATAATTTCTGCCCATTTCCACCTTTCCAAAAGTAGAATTAAAAAAAAAAAAAAAAGGCCAACCAAACCAAGCCCACAGACTGTACTCAATCTCATCCTCTAGGGATATCATGCTATCACACTGCCTATTATCACATAAAGACCCTAATGGGAAAAGAAGATGAACATAGTGATAATGTTCCAGAGATCTGGCACTCAGATACCGCAATTACTATGGAGCAAAGGAAAACAGGAGGAGGCTAGTATAAATGCAGAAGGTAGACAAGATGCAAGCAAGTGGTACCACACTTTAGTCCCTGCTTTTGACTAAGGACCTTACTATTTCAATTAGTTCTTCTCCAGACTGTTGAGTCTAGTTCAGGAGAACTAAACTGTTACTTCACAGAGAAATAAAGGGTGAGAATAAAGGGTGGGGAATGGCATAGAAGAGGAAGTGTTGACTAAGAGAAAAATTAGCCTAGATCACCATTACCTCCTTGTGCAGTCATTCGTACTTCTCTTTTTGCCAGTTTTGGATTACATTTCCCATTTTTTTCCCAGAAGAACTGGGCCTGAAGATGTCGTAGCCCAGAGGATAGTTTTATTAATGCCTAATATTCCCGAAGGTGCTTACAAAGTGCCATCATTGAGACCTGGGTTATCTTATTAAATCCAGTGCCTCGGGGCGCCTGGGTGGCTCAGTTGGTTAAGCGACTGCTTTCGGCTCAGGTCATGATCCCGGAGACCCGGGATCAAGCCCCACATCGGGCTCCCTGCTCGGCGGGAAGCCTGCTTCTTCTCCTCTCAGTCCCTCTGCTTGTGTTCCCTCTCTCGCTGTGTTTCTCTCTGTCAAAATAAATAAATAAAATCCTTAAAAAAAAAAAAATCCAGTGCCTCGTGATGTAGGTACTGCTCGTAAGCTAAGTTTACAAATGAGGAAATGGAAGCTTAGAAAAGTTAAAAAAAAAAACAAAACAAGACTTGCTCAAAGTCACACAGCTGTGTTTATATCACTATCCTAAATGTCAGGTGAACAATGTAGGTGTAATAAGATGAGGTGAGGCAACAAAGCAATGGCAGAGTGAGAAGGGTCTGCTCTAGGAATAAAACCTCTCAGGCTAAAGTTCTGCTGTCTCTTACACTTTCTGAGCCCTGGCACATCAACTGCTTAGGTTATGGGTTTTTTTGTGAAAATCCATTAAGATAATATTTGTTTTAAGGACTCTGTAAATGCACACAAACCATACAAACACAATAATAGGGTCCATGGTCAAAGGAATGAGGCTGATACAAAAGCGAAGTTCAAGCAAAGCTTTATTTCACGCCAAGCATCAGAATTTTACTGGCCAGCCAGGGTCACTTCTCAGGGGAGAAGGACCCCACCTAATTTCTGAGGCTAGCTTTTATAGGGCACCCCCTCCCCAAATTACAAGCTGTCCTAGGTCATGTAGCTATCTAAGTTAATTTACATTTCCTTTGTATAGGGGAAAACCGTACCCCAGAGCTGACCTGACTCACCCACTGACTCACTGAGCCTTGTCTGAGTTAATTTGCACTTCCATGGCCCCTGGACCTTAGAGGTGGGGGCACCTGGACGTTCCCATCAGACCTGAGTACCAGTAAAGGGCTGCCCATTCTTAGTTTGCATCTAAATACCTCACAGGACACTCCCGGGATGGGAGATTAAAGGGGTTAACTGATTGGGCATCTCCCCCAACTGGACTCACCTTTGTTTTCTAGGGGTCTCTTGCCCCTAACACCTGGAGCTGTTTTTCTGAGTAAACAAAATGGTGGCTTGGACTTCTAAATAGGTCCTTACACACAGCACATTACTATATTACACATAAAAGCAAAGAGTTACGAGTTAGGAAGTTTCCATCACAGGACTGAAATTGAGGGAGACCAGGTTGGATATTAAAGGAATGATAGCCATGTGGCAAAATATTCTGCTATTTGGAAGTTGGGGCACACAGAGGAAGACACATTCAGTATGTCTTCTGGGAGAGCGAAAGAGGAAGTGCCAAATGGAAAATGAGTAGATGTTGACCAGCATAGGGATATTAGACCAAAAAGGGAAGGAAGGAAGGAAGGAAGGAAGGAAGGAAGGAAGGAAGGAAGGAAGGAAGGAAGGCAAACACAGACGAAACAGCTAAGGTCCAAGCCAAAGCTACACCCAGACTAGTATGAGAGAAATAAGGACATGGATTCTTCTCTGGCTACTGGATTGTTTACTTTTGCTATTGTGGCCGCTGGAATAAAAACCAACCTATTCAGAAAAAGAGAAAAGTGCACTCTTGCTCTTCTGCATATTTGTTTTGGGGACTCATGAGTTATGTAGGTTATTTCTGTAGCTTTTTTTTGTTCTTTTTTTTCCTTGAGTGGAAACTCATAAAGTTGAATTTGACATTTTTGCCAAATCTCTTATATCAGTGGTTCTCAAATTTAGTAGGCATCAGAATCCCTTGGATAGGTTTGCTGGATTTAGTAATTAAAAATGCAGGATGCAATGTGTCAACTATACTTCAATAAAAAAATACACAATACACAGCTAAATTTAAAATTCAAGATAAATAACAAATTATTTTTTGGCATAAGTATGACCCGAATATTGCATGGTATGTACTTAAACTAAAAATATGTTTTATGTGAAAATCAAAGTTAACTGGAAGTCCTGTATTTTATCTGGCAACCCTACATGAAGAGCCTGTTACAATGCAGACTAACCAGTTCTGTACTCTGTAAGTCTGAATTAGGGCTAAGTAGTCCACCAGGTGATTTCAATGCGGCTTGCTCTTTTTTTAAAGACTGATTTATTTGAGAAGAGAGGGAGTGCATGTGTGCATGCATGGGGTCGGGGGTGGGGCAGAGGGAGAGGGAGAGAGAGAATCTTAAGCAGACTTCCAGCTGAGCCCAGACACAGACATGGGGCTCAATCTCACAACCTCGACATCATGACCTGCGCCGAAATTAGGAGTCGGTCCTTAATTGATGGAGCCGCCCAGGTGCCCCTCCAAGCAGCTTGTTCTTAGGGAACGCTTTGAGAGATAATGGTTAAGCTTAGATAATGCCAACTTTGTGTTAAAGAACAGAAATCCAGCTGAGTAAATTTGAAGATCTAATCGCCTTTATGAAGCAGTTCATGAGTCAGGCGGTATCCCATCTAATAAGAGGGAGGGAGCGCTGAGAAAATGTACAAAATGCAAGGTTTTTATAGGAATAAGGGTGGGACAGAGATGTTAATAGCAAAAGAAAAGAAAGGATTCTTTCAAGGTCACCTTCCCCTGGGGGAAGGGCAGGGGGTCTTATTAGGTGGATCACTTCATCTTTCTCTGGGGCATGGAGAAGCTGATGTGATAGATTCCCTCATCAGTGCTGACCAGAAAACTCCAGAATGCTAGTCTTAAATTCCACTCTTGGAGCGACTGAAACCACAATTAGGTCTTGGCTTACTGTCCTGTGGGTAAGTGACTCTACCTTGGCCTCTAGTTTTCTTTTTAACATTGGGAATAAAAGAAGTTATAAGGCCAGAAGGGCATCTTGGGAAGATAATATGTGCACAGCAATGGAAAGCATACAGGATGCTAGGGGATCCATTCTTTAAGTGACAGCAGACGCAGGTTTGAGCATTAGGACCCCAATATGGTAACAAGAGAATACATTCATTGAGCTCCACTGTCCTGTCATCTAGTCATCTCAAAAGCCACACAAAGAAAATACCTGTTATTATCTCAATCTCATTAGATGAGGAAATTAAAGCTCAGGGTTAATAACTTGCCCAAGGTCACATAGGTAGTATTTAGTGAAGCCAGGTTTGATCTGAGACCAGTTGTTTGCAAAGCCCACGCTGTGCCCCAGTCCCATACAACAACAGCAGGCTTGGGCAAATCTGCCAGTACAATCACTTTTTTCTCATTCACAACCCTTTTTCAATTGCTAAATTAAGTAAAGTATAGTCAGGGATGTGCCATCTGCATTTCATCTCACGAGATTTCCACATTCTGATGTGTAACAGACAAGTTACCTGGAAGTTTGTGAAAAGCTGAAGGGTCTGAGCTGATGAAAAATGCAGAGAGCTACAGGATAAGGTTTTTTAAGGAAAGACTTTTTTTTGTTTTTTTACATTCAGTATCAGACAAAACCCCATCATCCCAAAGGGGAGCATGTCAAGGGATGCCTCCTCTGGAGAATAAACCAACAATTTTCTCATCAGGAGACCTAAGATGGCTGAACAGGCTTCAAAAGAGGGTGTTGGGTGAGAGCACTAAATATAGGGAACAGTCTGATGAAAGAATTGGAGCTGATTAGATTGAAAAGGAGACAACTCAAAGAGAACATGACTGCAGTTTTCTAAAGTTACAGAACTGGTAGAAAGAAAAGATGAAGAGCAAGAACCACAGGTGGGATGTTGGTTGGAAAAGGATTTTGACTCAATAAATACCTGTTAGATTGTATTATCATTCAAAATATTTGCTCTTTTTCTCTGGGATATGTCTCCCCTTTCCTCGTCTCACCCTGGGTTAGGATTTCATGTGACTTTTGTTGGCTAATAAAATGCTTAAAGTACATCATGGGATTTGCCAGGAACTCTTTTCCTCTTTTCTTCCTTTCCCAGAGGGAAGTCAAAAGGGGGGGGCAGAGCCAAGCTGACCTGGGGGAGGCATTAATATAAGTAAGAAATAAGCCTCTGCTGTTAAAAAGTCACTGCCATTTTAGGGCCTTTGTTATTGTGGACTATCTCAGTTACCCTGACTGGCAAAAAAAACAACAACAAAAAACTGTCTCCAAAAGAGTTATCCAAAGATGGAAAAGACTATCTGCAAAAGTGGTGAACTCCCTGGATAGGAAGCATTCAAATATAGCTAAAAGACCACTTTGGAGGATATTAAAGAGGGATGCGTAGATTGCAATACTGGCTGAGTGGTTAGGATCTTAAGCTCCTTTCCATACACAAGGTTTTGTGCTACAATAATAGTGAAGTAAAGGGAAATTGAGCAAGGCTTTTCCCACCTCATTTTTTAAACTCACTTGAAGAGGAGGAACACGGTGACATTAGAGCAGATTAATCCCAGCCTGTGGTTACTGAAACTTAAGAGTATTAACTTATGCTTGTTTGAGAACAGGCGTCTGGAATGTAACTAAAAGGAGAGTTAAATATGCATGTGGTTCGAGATTAACCACAAACGACCTTCAAGGGAGAACTGGAACACAAGAATAGCTAGGGAAAGTGTAATTCAGTCACTACCAGTAGCCTCTCCCAGAATCCTGCTGTAAGAGGGACAATGCCAACCACACGCATGGGCAGAGACCAGAGAGAGCAGGGACATGGAATGGGATAGTGCCATTCTGCTGACCCACAGCCCGGAGAAATACCCCATCGGTATTCATTCCCTTTTCTCCCCTTTCCTGTTTGCTCCCTTCAGAATCCCATGGGTTCTCTCTAGGCTCTTCTTGACCCTTTCATTCATCTCTTACACTGGGCATTGTCTCTCTTTATAGCACCATCCCTCATCATTTTATTATCTCCATAATCTGATCTTCTTTCCTTCTGCCCATTTACCTAAGTCACCCATAAAAAGCTGGGAATGGGGAAGGGAAAACAAAGCAACGTAATAAGGAACGCTTCTAGTCACAAAATGAAGTAGGCAGCCTGCGGTGGTGTGTGTGCCACGTGCAAGCATGGCTTTGGGAAAAGAGAGAGCTATTCCAAACTTCAGACCCATCGCTTATGGCTTGAAGGACCTGGAACAAGTTGCTTAAACTCTCAGGGTTCTCAGTTTCCTAATCCCTTCTTTCTAAGTGTTTTATTTATTTATATAAGCAATCTCTACACCTAACATGGGGCTCAAACTCATAACCTCAAGACCAAGAGTCATATACTCTTCTGACTCAGCCACCTGGGCACCCTCAGTTTCCTAATCCTTAAGATGAAGTCAATGACTACCTCGCAGCATTGTTAAGAAATTTTAATAAAATAAAAATACATTATACTGCTAACACATAATGGCCATTGAGTAAAAAGGCTGACATTATTATATAGGTTCATAATATTTTAGCTCAGCTGCAATTTGTATTTAGCTTTTCTATCTTGACTTTAATGCCCTAAGAGCTAGAACTATTTTCTGTCTGTGTTTTTCAGTGTCTATAGTTTTTTGGTCACAGGAATGTATAGTAAGTATTCAGAGACTTAGAATCAAAATCTGCATATGTATGTGTCATTATATATATTTACATATGTAAAATTGGATATTACATATATATGTTATGGGTTGAATGTTTTTGTCTCTCCCAAATTTCCTATGTTGAGCTCTAACTCCTAATGTGATGGTCTTAAGTAGAGCCCTTAAGAGGTAATCAAGTTTAGATGAGGTCATGAAATGAGGCCCTCATGTTGGGATTTGTGTCCTTCTAAGAAGAGTATTGTCTTTCCATCATATGAGAACACAGCAAGAAGGCAGTCAGCCATCTGTAAGCCAGGATATGTGCTTTCATCAGAAACTGGATCTCATGGCATCTTGAGCTTGGACTTCCCACCCAGTCCACAGGATTTTGTTACAGCAGTCTGAGCTAAGCGCTGTATAGTACCTCTCCTATTGGTACAACTGAGTGAAATTCAGTGACACTGCCTTAATATAGAGGATATAGTCCAGGAGCACTTGGGTGGGCTCAGTTGATTGAGTGGCTGACTCTTGGTTTTGGCTCGTCATGATCTCAGGGTCCTGAGTTAGAGCCCCGTGTTGGGTTCTGTGCTCAGCATGGAGTCTGCTTGCCCTCTCCTTCTGCTCCTCCTTCTCTCTCTCTCTCTCTCTCTCTGTCTCTTTCTCTCTCAAATAAATAAATATATAAGTGAATAAATAAATAATTTTTTATAAAATAAAGGATATAGCCCATATATCTATATCTAATACAGGATTTATACTGTCAGCAGTTTTTGTTATGACTTAGTCCTATATGTAAGGAAAGGACTTGACACAATCCCAGTCTAAGAATTTTTCATTCCAAATGATGAGGGCATTTAAACAGACCCTTTTTTGCTCCCAACCAAATATCTATTCCCCCACCTCCTTTGCTGAGAACTTATAGTTTTTTTTGAAATGTCAATATACCCACCCCTGGGAAATGTCTCACAATAATCTAAATCATGAGAATCTTGTTTCCTGCTTTCCCAACCTTCTTTGAAACTTGTGGTGGCCCTAAGATGTAAGAAGTTGCTAATGGGGCTTCTGGAAAACTTTTGCCTTTTTGACAAAAAGAGACAGAAGTAGCTGGGAGCCCCTCTCTCCATCCCATCTTGGCTTGAGCATGCTTGTTTTGCTGGCCAATGGCAGTCATTTTGTGACCCTGAGATGGTAATCAGAGGGAAGGAAAACCAACATGCTAATGACAGTGGGCAGAAAAACAAATATTATTGATTATATTGCTCAGTAAACCAAAGGTAGCAACCATCTACTTCTAGCCTTGTCCTGTGAGAAAACAAGCCTCTATTTGTTTTTTTTTCTCCAAATCTTTATTTAAATTTTAGTTAGTTAACATATAGTGTAAATTGGTTTCAGGAGTAGAATTTAGTGATTCAAAACTTACATATAACACTTAGTGCTCATCATAAAAAGTGCCCTCCTTAATCCCCATCACCCATTTAGCCCATCCACCACCCACCTCCCTCTACCAACCCTGTTTGTTCTATCGTTAAGAGGTTCTTATGATTTTCTTCCCTCACTCTTTTTTTCCCTTCCCATATGTTCTATTTTGTTTCCTAAATTCTACATAGAAGTGGTATTATATACATATGGTATTTATCTGAATCACTTATTTTCCTTAGCCTAATACACTCTAGCTTCATCCATATTAACATATCACATGTAGGCCTTTCATCCATTTTGAATTCATTTTTGTGCATGGTGTAAGAAAGTGGTCCAGTTTCATTCTTCTGCATGTTGATGTCCAGTTTTCCAAAAAATAAACCTCTATTTGTTAAGTCACTGCTCGACAGATTTGTTCCCATAAATTGCAGTCAAACACATTCTTAATAGATACCAGATAAAAACATAATATATAGTAGAATTTCTGTTGCTGTGAAATTTCAGAACAAGTAAACACTGGAGTGAAATATCACTGGTATGGAAACAATGAAGATCTCTTTCTCTCCTAACAATACAATTTATTTGAGCAAATAAAACCTTTAATATTTATAATATTCTTAAGGTAGATATAGTAGAGAACATAAAACTTTGTTTTAATCTTGAAAGGAGAAAGAAAAATAAAATATAGATACATAAATTTTAAAGTATAGACAAAGAACGCTAAGTGTTTATGGATACCTGATGTTGACAAAATTATTTGGAAGAAATATTTTAGAATAAATATTAGTTATGTGATGTTGACAATTAACACATACTGTTTTACCAGCTGTATCCACATTTGTCAACATTAGGTTTTGAACTGTTTATAGGAAACTAAACATCAGTATGTTTAAATTCTTTTTAAAGTTTGGCTACAATCTTGTTTCTTATTCCTAACTTATCCTTGCTTACCACTGCTTATCAGTTTGTGTCTCCATGTGGATTAGATTGTTTTGCCGTGCTTACCTTAAACTGCTATTTTCTACTGAGACACTATAATCCTAGAATAAACTCAGTAACCTTTAGTTTTTCATTTTCAAACATCTCTGAGTTTTATGTTTGTAGGCCTTTTAATGCAAAGAGGTCTTACCACAAACATTTTTTTTCATAAAGTTGATTGATTATAACTGAGCAATTAGTTCATATGGCTTTCCTGTGACCTCTTTTGAAATTGGCTTTCCCAAACTTGTGATACTTATTTGGTCACTACAAAATTCTCCAACTCAAATAGAACCTTGTGATTTGTTATATTTAGAGGAATTAGAGTCAAATTCAAAAGGTCCAAAGACATTCCCTCAACATGGGTATCTAGTTAGTCACAGGAAGTGTTTGTATTGTGCCACAAACCAACTTGTAAAAAGGAGCCTTTGTCCTTTTGGAATTTATTCCACAGAGTTTTGAGATGGAATGATAGGCCTTAAATGATCAAATAGCAATTTTAATAGTGATTGAGATGAATTTTGTAAATCTCCTGTACTAGGAACTACTATCAAGAAAATGTTTTGCAGATCTGTAAACATAATCAGTGAAGTTCTGATTCACTTGTACTTTTTTTAAATAGAAAAAGGTCATTATTTTTTTTTAAAAAAGGTTATTATTTAATAATATCTTAAAATGAATTTTAATAGAATCTCAAATTATTCTAAAGCA
This sequence comes from Spilogale gracilis, assembly GCA_004023965.1. Classification (NCBI taxonomy): domain Eukaryota; kingdom Metazoa; phylum Chordata; class Mammalia; order Carnivora; family Mephitidae; genus Spilogale; species Spilogale gracilis. The sequence goes on along the minus strand of PITA01008574.1, from coordinate 60,237 downwards.
AACTGTTTATTTCTGAAAAAAAATCACAAAAACCAAAGCATCGAAATTCTTTTCTACACAGAGTTTTTGCCCCTCTTCTGTGCAAATCATCACTTTGTCACTGGTGGTGAAAATAGGCCTGTTTGCCTGCATTCAGCCTGTAAGAACTATGAGGGCAAGGAATGGGCTGGCCTTTTTCACCTCAGCATCTAACATAGTGCCTGGAACACACTGACACCCCATAAATATTTGTTGAATGGATGGTGTTGGTCTCTAGTTCAAGACCTTCAGTGGCTCCCCTTTGTCTAATAATTTAACACAAATTCTTCATCCCTGGCATCTAGTCTTCTTTATACATAATCTATCCTAGCTTAACAGGGTTGAATTTGAACCTTAACATGCCATGCTTAACATGCCTTGAGTTTTTGGATGCAGGGCAGGCTTTGTGTAAAATCCTGATTTCCCCTTTACCCGCTCCCCCCAAAATGTTCATATTACCTGCGTTACAAAGAAAGACTCTTCATGTCCCTCTAGCCAAAAGAATTTCTTTCCTTTGTGCATCACCACAGTATATCTCATCGGTACTTGTCATATTTTGCTTTTATATGTTTGTATTTTATCCCCCTGCTCCATCTAGACGGTAAGATCTTGGGAGAGAGGGACTATGAATGAGCCCTTGTATGACTCCCCACCTTGTATTACTCCCCATAGCACAATGTACACAGTAGTTATTTCACTCACAATTAAGTGTATATATCTAGTTTTTGAACCATCAAAGTTCTCAGATGTGAGAAGGTAGCTACCAGTGGAAAATTCCTACAATTATTTAGAATTGCTCAGTATGATTAAGGACACGAGTTTCTGTGTTAGCTTGCATGGGCTGAATCCTCACTTTGCTGTTCAAGAGCTTTCTAGTCTGGAGTAATTTACATAATCTTCTAAATCTCACTTTCCTCATCTGTAACATGGTAATACTCTTACCAACCTCACAGGGGTTTTGTGCAAATTAAATGAAATAAGGTAGGTAAAATGTTTAGTACACATAATAAGCACTCATTAATACTCACTCTTTCCTTAAAAAAGATGTATGCATTTTTTGAGAGAGAGTGTGTGTGCATGGTGGGGAAAGGCTAAGGGAGAGGGAGAGAGAAAGAGTCCCAAGCTGACTCCTAGCAGAGCACAGAGACTACCTCGGGGATCTGAGGACCCTGAGATCACAACCCAAACTAAAACCAAAGCCAGATGTGCTTAACTGACTGCACCACCTGGGAATCCTTCATTAATATTCACTCTTTTTAAAAATATTCACTCTTAATATCATTATTTAAGCTTAAAATATTTGATTTTTAGTGGCTCATAGATTTGTTTTCTTTGCAATTTTGGATTGTAGATTAGAAAGCATCTCTGCACTGACTGAGTAGCCCTCTATCAAAAAAGCAATTTAATAATGATCAATTAATTTAGGGCCCATATATATTTTGCTTGGAAATCTTAGAAAATTTCTGTGATTCTCCATTTAATTTTTAGCAGAGACATGTGGTGTATTTATCATACTATTCCATGTCCAATCATTCTTTTTTAAAATAATTTATTTTATTTGTTCAGTGTTCCAAGATTCATTGTTTATGCCCCACACCCAGTGCTCCATGCAATTTATGCCCTCAATACCCACCACCAGGCTCACCAATTCCCCCACTCCCCTCCCTTCCAAAACTCTCGGTTCGTTTCTCAGAGCCCAAGGTCCCTCCTGCTTCATTTCCCTCTCTGATTTACCCCAGTTCTCATTTCTTTTCCTTCTCTCACTGTCCTCCATGTTACTCCTTCTGCTCCACAAGAAAGTGAAACCATATGATATTTGACTTTCTCTGCTTGACTTATTTCACTCAGCATAATCTCCTCCAATCCAATCCATGTTGCTACAAAAGTTGGGTGTTCATCCTTTCTGATGGAGGCGTAGTATTCCATTGTATATATGGGCCACATCTTCTTTATCTATTCGTCTGTTGAAGGGCACCTTGGCTCTTTCCAGAGTTTGGCTATTATGGCCATTGCTGCAATGAACATTGGGGTACATATAGCCCTTGTGTTCACTACCTCTGTATCTTTGGGGTAAATACACAGTAGTGCAATTGCAGGGTGATATGGTAACTCTATTTTTAATTTTTTAAGGAATCTCCACACTGTTTTCTGAAGTGGCTGCACCAACTTGCATTCCCAATGTCCAAACATTCTTTATGAGTTTAGTAGCAATTATTTCTTATAAATAACTCAGGTTACTCATTCAGTATTTACAAAGCATTATTAATGAATGCACTACCCCCTGAAATGAACACATCATGAAATATCTAAAACCATTGTGCCACTAATCACAAGATAGGATTTTATAGATTTCTGGTCCTGTGTAAGAGATTATCAGGGCATACATCTTAATCAGTTGAACACATGAGCTGGGAGGGTACCACTCAAGGAATTTTCAAAATAATATCACCTTTTCCTTGATTGTAATTTAAATAATTTGGAGTTCTTGTAGCATTAGGAAGCTTTGCAAAGTAGGCTGTTTACACAAAGGCAGTTTTTTAAAAAAGCCATCCCCCCCCTTTTTTTAAACATTTTACAAAATGTCTCTTCTAAAGAGCAACTTGTTTTTATAGGCCTGCACTGATTAAAGAAATCTTATTAGATATAAATGAGAAGCATGTGCTTCTAGTGGTATTGTACCCAGAGGATTTTAGTTAAGTAAAGTCTAAACTTTTAGAATATTTGAAATATACCCAGTTGGACAGTTAATGGACCCTCTTCAACTTAAAGTGGAAGATTGTTACAAGAGAAAATTTTTTAAAAAGCACAAAAAAATTATGGATGAGACAAAAAGACATTGAAATCTCTTCCAGTGCTCCCATTTTGATGATTTTTAGGAGTTATAGCTAAAGAAGAGCAGCTTTCCCTCCATCCCTGAAATTGGTTTCTTGCATAACACATTACTTTGAATGTCAGCAATCAGCCCTTGCATTTTTTTTTAAGCCCTTGCACTTCTTTAGAAGACCAAAGACCAAGATTCAGAATGGAGAGAATGCCTATTTCTGTCCTAGAAATGAAGACATCAGTAGTGTAATGGAAGGCAAGTGAAAGATAAATACATTTGTTTTTCCATCTGTTAAGACATAACTAAAACATTCTTCCCATTTTTTTCGTTAATATTTTGTTTCCTGGCAACAAATAACAAAAATTCCCAATCAACCACATCTTTCACAATTCTTGGTTCTTTGAAAAAGCAGCGCTAATATTATTATTTAGATTTCTAGCATATAAAATTATTTTCATAAAAGAAATACTATTTTAAAAAGAGTAAATATGTAATTATAAGCCTTCGTGTGTATATATGTATATCTATATGTATATATAAATTCACATATCGTATCATTCAGTGAAGGAGTGAGCATGCCATCAAGACAATAAGGATGTGTTATATAACCACTCTGGAAAATAACTGGGCATTATCTGATAAATCTGCTATAACCTAGCAATTTCACTCCTAGATATTTATCTAAGAGGAGCTCTTTCACATGTACCAGAAGGCAAGTATAAGAATGTTCTTAGCAATATTGTTTGTAATCTTTCCCATACAAGGCCCTGGAAAATGTTCAAATGTTGATCAAGAGCAGAATGGGTAAAACCAAGACAGTGTGAAGTAAAGACTACCAGCTACATGAGAAGACATGTATAAATTCCATCTAAATAGTGAGCAAAAAACCCCAAGTAACAGAATATCATAATACAGCTCTATAATATATAAAATGGAGGGGCGCCTGGGTGGCTCAGTTGGTTGGGCGACTGCCTTCGGCTCAGGTCATGATCTTGGAGACCCAGGATCGAGCCCCACATCGGGCTCCCTGCTCGGCGGGAAGCCTGCTTCTCCCTCTCTCACTCCCCCTGCTTGTGTTCCCTCTCTCGCTGTGTTTCTCTCTGTCAAATAAATAAATAAAATCTTAAAAATAAAATAAAATAAAATAAAATAAAATAAAATAAAATAAAATAAAATAAAATGGAAAAATGTTCTAGGGGCACCTAGGTGGCTCAGTCAGTTAAGCTTCTGACCCTTGATTTCAGCTCAGGGCCTGATCTCAGGCTCATGAGGTCAAGTGCTCAGCAGGGAGACTGCTTCAGATTCTTTCCATCTCCCTCTGCCCCTCCCCAACTTGAGCACTCTCTGTGAAATAAATAAATCTTTCTAAAAAATGTAAAAATGTATAAAAGGCGGTGTGTAGAGAAATGGATGAAATAGATAAAAGGGATTTAGAGTACACTTCTTGTGATGAGTACAATGTAATGTATAAAATTTTTTAATTATTTTGTATACCTGAAACTAATGTAATACTGTTAATCATACTTCAATTAAAAAAAAGGATCTAACCTAGGGGTAAAAGTGTACACAATTAAGCAGTATTTTGTCTCAGCATACAAACTTGTGTGTCAAACTCTAAAGAAAAGCAAAGGAACAATTAATACAAAATTCAAAGTAAGGAAAGGAAAGGATCTGAGAAGTTCCCACAGAAGATATTAGAATAATATTCTTTCTCTTTAAGTAAGTGGTAGGTACACAGTTGTTTGTTGCATTATCATTCTTTTATATTATATGTATTTAATAAATGTTCTTTTGAAACTGCTCAGTATTTGGTAAAAACAATAAAAAGCAAAGACTGCTTCACAACTATTATCATTATTATATTTAAGGAAAATATTTTGAAAATAAAATTTTCAGCCCTTTGTAACTCACCTACTTGTGTGTGGTCTGAAACATTATTTCCTGATTTTTGTGAAACTGTGATAAGATTTAATTGCTGCTAAAAAAATGGCAAAACTAGTCTGTCCAGTTCATTATGGCCTGTGATACTATCAAAGGTCAAATTCCATGGAAAAAATGGACAGGCTGTCTTAGGTCTTTCGTGTTTGACAATCTTTAGAAATGAAGAGTTATTTTAAAAACTTTCTCACTGAGATGTAAAACATATTCATGTGTGATGATTCCTACTTTAGTCTACCTTTCCACTGAATAGTTTGTATTCTATGCCTCTAGAATGATTTCTTGAGAACAGCCCACACACTGCAATTCCATAATCTATCTATTACGTTTGTATGGGCTCTATATAATTAAATTACAAAACTTAAAATTCCACTTTTTATATTAATGAATTTTATTGTGTTTTCTCAATTCACATTTTTGCTTCTGTCAAGAGATTGATTTAATTAAGAATTATTGGCCCAAAATTCTTCATGAGTGTTTCACTTTCAACTGAAATTTGTATATTACTTAAGAAAAAGAGAGACCTGTATTTTTATGTCAAAATACTAATTTGGAGATTTTTATTTTCATTTTTCTAGTTATAACTAGATGGTCAAACTTATACTATTTAGTAGTACAAAGCATTACTTTGGAGAATTTTATGATTTTAAAAATAACATTACCGGTTATATAATCACACCGGAATTTTAGGCACTTTTGGGAGAATCTTTGTTATATTTAAAATTATACTTAAAGTGTCCAAATAAACAACTCTTGTACCTTTTGTTAAGATGGAAACTTTATTAAGCTAGCTTTGGACCCTCTTTTATCCTCCTGTGTTATCTAGAGATTCCTGTGATCCTCAGTGTTCTGATTATAGAAATCACTGTGCTTGTTTTGTTGTATGACCTTGTTTCATAGCGTCTTATATTTAAAGGAATCTCTATATGAAACAAAATTAACAACTTTGGATTTAACATGTTTGAAGATATTGTAGGATATATATGTGGGAAAAACATATATTGCTTAACTCTTCCATATGTTATCGTTTACAAATGAAATAGAAACTGTGAAAATAAAATTTGTCAATGAATGCCTTAAAGACAAGCTGAAGATACAAAATCATTTACCCTTGGGTTCAGGGCAAAATAATCTTACAGCTTTTATGACATGATGGGCTTGACAGAGCATGCGTTTTGGGTCTGATAGATCTGCTCTCCAATCCAATGCGATTAGCCATGCATCTTCGATTGAGCACCTCTTGAGGTCTCCTCACCCGAGATATTATACAGGGGTTTTGTGGAAGCTAAATGAGATAATGTGGGGAGAACTGCTAGGACAAAGGGAGTGCTCAGTAAACATTCTCCCTGCCCCACATCCCAGCTCAAAGCAGGAAGTAAAATTTTCTCTGTACAAGAACATAAAGACGTCTCAACAGATTATAAACAACTTCCTTTTCATCCAAAGCTCTCACCAGTGTTTTTTGTGACATAAACCACAGACCTCAGGAGGCCTGCCTCACCGTCTCCTCCCACTCAATTCATACATGTTTCCCAACCACCATTCGCTTTTACTTTGGGGAACAAGAGAACAGTTGTCAAATTAAAAAAAAAAAAAAAAAAAGGAA
>PITA01008574.1:0-53751 GCA_004023965.1 Spilogale gracilis | reverse complement strand
AGGGAAATCCCGCTGAGGCTGAACATTCAACATAGATTTCTTTTGTATCAATTCTTTACTTATTACTATGGAAAGCCTTATTGCCTTATTGTAGGTGCTAGTCTCTGAAGACACAATTAGATATATAAGAACTCAATGTAAAATTATTTTTTGATGTCTATTCCTAAGTTTAATTTCTTTTTCAAATCTCTATAACACCCAGTGGTAATAACTATCAGTAAGTTTGGGACTTCCCCTGTTTCATGAGGAACACAACTGCATTCCAAAAGTTCTTCCTAGGATGTTCCAAGGAATGAGATGGGAGTCAGAAAATGTATTTGTGTGAGGCAGCTGGCATGTGGCCATCACAGGTATCCAAGCCGTCATCTGCTGATACTATGTCCTGGTCCCAATACACCTGTTAGTCATGGTTAGAATTTCATTTTTGTTGTGTGTTGCTGCAGAAAATTTAGGTTTTCCTAGATCTCTATGCTTCATCTAAAATAAGGATTGGCAATTTTTTTTTTTCTATAGAAGGCCAGAAGTAAGTATCTTGGGCTTTACAGATTATGCAGTTTCTGTCACAACCACTCAGCTCTGCCTTGGTTTCATCGAAGCAGTCACAGACAATAGGTAAAGGAAGAGGCATGCCTCTCTTCTGATAAAATTTAATTTACAAAGACATTTGGATCTAAATCATTCTCTCCTTCATTGGGAAACATTTTTGGGGCTCTCTGAAAATTCCTGGGGCACAAGAGGCCTTGGGGCTGTCTAGTACCCCACTTAGAAATGTTTTCTGTTCTTACCATTCTTCAATATTGGCCAAGAAATAAACCCTGGGGTCTTCCTGTTCTCCAGGGTAGCTTCTTTATAGCGCTCAGTGTCCCCTCACAGCCTGTTTTTTAGAGTCATGTGTGCATTCCTGCATATCTTCTTCTATGAATGGTGGTCCAGGTAGTTATGCAATATGGCATCCCTCCATGGTGACATTCCAGAGTTTCTGCTCAGGCATACTGCCAATGCCCCCTGACTCTCTTCTCTTTCCTCATTCTGCACAATTTTTTTTTAAAGATTTGGAGTGGAGATAGAAAGCTGATTCCAAATGAGCACATATTCTTTAAAATATATGGTTTATATCACATATTTTGTGTAGTCATTCATGGTTAGACTTTTATGCAAGGCACAGCATAATAGCCTGCTGTCCAACAGGTGAAATCCGTTTCTTCATTCTTTGTATCTGGAGTGTCTGTGCCACTTGCATTAACCAATTGAATGTGGTAGAAACGATGTCATGTCACTTCCAAGGCTAACTTTAAGTGATTTTTTACCCTCTGCTTCTACTCTCTTGGAATGTTGTCATGCTATGAATAAGACTGGAGTGAAAGACCCTGTAAAGAGAGGCCCAGCTGTTCTAATAAATCCAAGCTTTGCATCTCAAAACCTTTCTCTGGAGAGTACAGAGGGTGCACAAGTGTAAATGGTGCTTGTGTTCTTCTTGTCGAGACACCAAGTTTAGGTGAAATAGTTAAATAAATTTTTTTAAAATTCCCCCTTAACTTAGTGGCTTAAAGCAGCAACAAATTAATATTTCTTATGGTTTTGTGAGTTGCTAGTATTTTCCTGGGATCAGTCACAAAATTGCACTTAGCTGGTGATTGGCTGGGGTCTGAGCTTAGTTTGAACATCTGGGACAGCTGGGCCTCTCTTTACATGGTCTTTCACTCCAGTCTTATTCATAGCATGACAACATTCCAAGAGAGTAGAAGCAGAGGGTAAAAAATCACTTAAAGTGTAGCCTTGGAAGTGACATAACATCGTTTCTACCACATTCAATTGGTTAATGCAAGTGGCACAGACACTCCAGATACAAAGAATGAAGAAACGGATTTCACCTGTTGGACAGCAGGCTATTATGCTGTGCCTTGCATAAAAGTATCCTGCCAAAGGGCAAGTGGGGCTGACATGCAGACTGGGTTCCATTCAGCTCACTGGGTGCCCTGGCGTAGATTTGCAGCTACTTCGAGGAAGGGGTCAGCAACTTGCCAAGTCACGTACTCACACACTCTCTCTGCTCATGGATGGCATTTTCTAATTCACACAGAACACTGTTTACGCTAGTAGAGGTCCTGCCGGATATCATCTTACTGTGAGTCAAATGCATACTCTATCTCAATGAATACTAAGATCTTTACCACAGAATTTACTAATCATTCCAAAGCTATACAGAGTTTGCAGTGGTGGAGGGGAGGGGAGGGAAGAGGGAAAGAAACTGGATGATACTGTTTATTTCCTGTCCCTATTCACTCCCAGGAGTGAAGGCACATTACCAGATCTTGACGGGATGTGTCCCCAAAAATTCTCCTTAAGCCTGAAGAGGATGTCCCACATGAGTAATTCCTTTGTCCTCTACTCTTCTCCTTCCCTGTCATCTTTAAATCATTTAACCTCTTTCTATAATATCTCCATTTCCACCCCCTTTTCTCTGTTATTCACAAACTGCTCCAATTAAAATAAACTTCCTTCCCTAACAGTGATTTTTGTGTGTGTGTGCAGCCCCAAATATCAGTTGCATGTCAGGAATCTCTGTCCCTGAAGTTTTGCAGAAGTGAGGAATGCACTGTAGTCTTAGAGCCTACTGAAACCATTGGGAGTGGAAAAAAGGTACATTCTGGGATTTGTGATTAAATATAAAAAAGGAGGGGTGCACCTGGGTAGCTCAGTTCATTAAGCACCCAAATCTTGATTCCAGGTCACAATCTAGGATAGTGGGATCAAGCCCCAAGTCGGGCTCCGCAGTCAGTGGGGAGTCTGCTGGAGATTTTTCTCTCTCTTCCTTCACTCATGTGTAGTGCACACGCATTCTCTCTCTCTTTTCTCTCTCTAATTAAAAAAAAAGGAGTAGAGAAGGAGGTATGATGATGAGGTACTATATTGGGTAGCAAATTACTTTTCTGTTAATAGATTAAAAATCAAGGACACTAAGGGGTGCCTGGGTATCTTAGTTGGTTAAGCTTCTGACTCTTGATTTCAACTCAGGTCATGATCTCAGGGTCATGAGATCAAGCCCAACATCAGGCTCCACAGTCAGCCAGCCAGGAGCCTGCTTCAGATTCTCTCCCTCTCCAACTGTCCCTCCCCCTGGTCGCTCTCTCTCTCTCTCTCTCTCTCTCTCTTTCTCAAATAAATAAATCTTTAAAAAATCAAAGACACTGAAAAATATCATTTCTGTCAAAATTCGCCTTCTAATATGCATGAAAAATCAATATTACTCTCCTGAATTTTGTCACAATGATGCTATTTCTTTTAGTCTAATACCTTAGAGCTATTACAATAAAAGAACATTCCTATCTTCTATGACTTAAGTTATTTAACAAATTATCATAACTTATTTGGCAACAAATGATATCATGCCCAGGTAGTGTCTCTCCACAATTCTCCCTTCTTGATATTACAGTAAGCACGGTGGGGAGGGGCAAGGACCAAGGGAGAAGGGAAGTTTACTTTATGCCACTGCACTGGAATTAAGAAATACCAAGGTGATTTGAGCTCGACTAGGAGGGGCATAAGAGACTAGAGCCTTCAGCTGGGCTGGGCTGGAGGGTATTTGAAGTGAAAAGAGACACACGGATTTTCAGAGGTGGGAAGCTGAGTGCACTATGATCAGGAAAATGTAAGAGATCTGACTTTTCTATATTAAAGGACACTCGACCTTTCTATTTCTAAAATGATAAGTTTTTTAAAATATTTTTTTATTTAAGTAATCTTTATACCCAATGTGGAACTGGAACTCATGACTCTGAGACCAAGAGTCTCATGTTCTTCCAACTAAGCCAGCCAAATGTTTTTCTGATAATATTTTAATTATAAGTATGCTTTACATAAAGTTTTGGTAACTAGAATCAATATTTTTACAAATACAAAGTGCTAAATCATTAATATATTTTCTATGATTTGTCTTTGTGATGTGATTCTTTTAATATCATCCTTGTTTAGGATACAAAGTGGCTTAATCGAGTCAGAAGAAAGGCAGTGTAAATGTTTCCACAGATGAAGATAGTGAGCACTAAAGAATGTGATCATCACAACACTGTTTGCAATAGCAAAATTTGAAAACAATCTTCATTGTCCAATAAGTGACTGATTAAATACATTCATACAAAAAGAAACCATGCAATAATTAAAAATAATGCTGTAATAAATGAATTCATTGACATGGAAAGATATGTTAAGTAGAAAACACTGTCTACAAAATGAGATCCCAGTATAACCCTAGTTTTTATTTTAAAAACACGTCTCTGTCTCCTTCTCTATCTTTCATTCCACTCTCCCTAGGTTTTCAAAGGTATCTGGAGAGATAAACAGTATAAATGGGTCTGGGAGTTAGCCCGGATTCATCTATATGGGAGGAATTTGGGGTGTTTCCAACTGGTTCCTTTTAGTTTATCTATATTTTCTGATTTTTTTCTAAAATAAATATGAATTGACTTACAATAGAAAAAGCCATTTTACAGAAAAAGAGAGATTAATTTAGGAAAGAGTGAGTCAGGGACACCTGGAGCACATATCTGAGGTCAACACCATGCAGGACTATCATCATCTTTTCCCAGAAGAAATTCTTTGATGCCACCGTCAGAATTTAGAGCTAGCTAGATTGAATATTAGCCTGACTCAGCATGGTATTTCTTTTTGCTCTTATGCTAATGCTTAAAAGCTTGAAACACTGCACTCTACTCAATCCATTTCATCAAATATTTATTGAGCACCTACTATGTACCAAGCATCAAGGGTACAAGATTAACAAGACATAGTTCTGTTGCCTTTTAAGTCAATAAGTGCACTCACAGAAATCTGCACCTCTTTGAAAGTCACAGATGGTCATTCCGTTGATATTCTTTTTTTAAAATATTTTTATTTATTTATTGAAAGAGAGAGAGTGAGTAAGAGAGAGCATGAGAGGAGAGAAGGTCAGAGGGAGAAGCAGACTCCCGGTGGAGGTGGGAGCCTGATGCAGGACTCGATCCTGGGACTCCAGGATCATGACCTGAGCTGAAGGCAGTGGCTTAACCAACTGAGCCACCCAGGCGCCCCTGTTGATATTCTTAAGGGGGGAAAAAACCCTCAGAAGCAATCTTCATATGACATTGTCCAAAAGAAGTTCATACTAAAAATAATCTATTCATGTTTTTACTGATTTAACTGATAACATCTTAAACACAATGTAGCATTATGCTGAATAGTTATAAAAAAATACTCACATATTTGTGGGTCTTCACTATGATACCAACACTATTCTCCTTTTAAATCAATAGCCTTTCAATTCTTTTAGTAGAAATTATTTCAATCTGTTTAGTTTTGGGGCCAAACTCTCAATTTAACTTTGAGATCTGACTGAAGGCTCCAGTTTCCACATAAGGCAAAACTGTTTTTAAAGGCTAAGCCAGCCAGGCAGTATGTTTCAAGCTAAAGTTGCTAAGCCCTGGATAACCAATAATTAAACAATTAACAAACTAAAAACATTTAAAGTTGGACTTGGTGAATCTGAATAATTTTACTAATTACATTATATAATTAATTTTATGAATTAAAGTTTCTATCTTAGTTAAGTAATTCCCATTCCTTTATCCTTGTTTTCCATTAATTACTATTCCTATATACAGAGGATATCTTATGGAATTTACATGAATCAGTGTGTAAAGAAACTTGGTGATCATCTGGTACCAGTATTTTATTTTGAGGAAAAGGAAATTTAAGCCCAGGAGTAAAGTAACTTGTAGGAATATAAGTTGCTTTGCATAGTGTCTTTTGAAATATCAGTACATGATAGCTGATAGCTATTGTTATTAGGTGCTTGCCCCTCAAATTCTTAAGTCTATTACTCTTACTTGCCTTAGATTATTTCTCCATACTATTTGGTAAAACCATTCTTTGGATTTGTACTTGGCCTAAGACATTAGGCATAATGGGTTTTTTCACGGTATTTAATGAATCAACTTATTAATTTAACAAATATTTATTAAGTACTTAGTAAGTGTTGGATACTGGTTTGGGCATTAATTTAAATGTTAACAAAAATTATTAAATAGTGAATATTATTTTAAATCTACATAAATAAGCATTTTATGGCTAGTTCTCTCTTGTGTCTTTCTCTTCCCTCTCTGTGTGTAGATAGGTATGTACCTTCTTTCCTGTGTGAAATCTTAATTTTCATTTTAGCTGCCATTACATGCCAAATATGCAATACTGAAATAAGCTTGTTTCTGAGAAGCGGGCTTACACTAAGACTCCTGGGTTTTATTTTTATTTTATAAAGAAATATTATTTTCCCCTTTATAACACAAATTCTTTTTTTAATATTTTATTTATTTATTTTTTTATTTAGCGCACGCATGAGAGAGAGAGAGAAAGTGTGCACAAGCAGGCAGAGCAGCAGGCAGAGGGAGAGGGAGAAGCAGGCTCTCCACTAAGCTGGGAGCCTGATGTGGGGTTCGATCCCAGGACCCTGGGATCATGACTGTAAGGACCTATTTAGAAGTCCAAGCCGCCATCTTGTTTATTCAGAAAAACAGCTCCAGGTATTATGGGCAAGTGGCCCCTGGAAAACAAAGGCGAGTCAGGTTGGGGGAGACGCCCAATCAGTTAACCCCCTTAACCTCCCATCCTGGGAGATACAGAGAGGCAAATTAAGAATGGGCAGCCAGTTCCCGGTACTTAGGACCAGGTAGGAATGCCCATTCAGTTAATCGCCTTAACCTCCCAGACCCTGACCAATGGAGATCCCCTGGTAAACCACTCTGTGGGGATTAAATGTATTCATCATCACCACAGAGGGAGAGAATTAACTCAGGTAAGCTACATGAGTCGGGTCATCTTGGGGGTGCAGTTTTCCCCTATAAAAGGTAGCCTGTAAGAATAGGCATGGCAGCTCTCTCTCTTGGGAAGCGACTCTGGCCCGGGCCAGTAAAATTCTGTTTGGCATGAAATAAAGCTTTGCTTAACCTTTGCTTTTATATCAGCCCGTTCCTTTAACCAGGGACCCTATTAATGACCCGAGCTGAAGGCAGCTGATTAATGGACTGAGCCACCCATGGGTCCCTATTACATCAATTCTTTATTTCATAATCTCCAATAAAAAATGCTTTATCTCATTGGGTTTAGGGAATTAGATATTGTAGCATAATATTTTTCTTCTGAGTCTGCAGCGTTTTGATTTTATTGTTAAGTAAAAAACTTTTATTAATTTTAAGACTTTGCTTTCAGAATGAAATGTTGGTTGGTATGCCAGACCCCAAAATACTGTTTTCCTTGTTTGAATTACTGTCTCTATTATAAAACTGGCAGTCAATTTTTAGTAACTTCTGATTTTTATATATTTTCTGTTCTTTTTTCACCCATCATGCAGAATTTTGGTCCTATTTGCTTGCTCTCTCTTTTTGTAGGTCTACTCTAGCTTCTTTTTCCAGTTATTACTTGACTTTACTTGTCTTTCTGTCAGTGCATCTTAGTCCTTGGATTCCAAATTGCTATTCTATATCCATTTGCTCTGTTCTGTTCTTATCAGGAAAAATTGTTGTTCTTTGCCTGGTGGGACCTCAAAATTGATAATCTTTGGTTCCTGCCTCATTCAAAGATGGGAGATACAAGACATGGGATACAGACTCTGTGGTTATACAGTTAGGATTTCTCCCAAATTTCCCAAAGACTGAGACTCCAATCTCCAGTTAGAGGCAAATAGCAAAGAAAGTTGCAGAACCTCAAAAAAAAGGGGTTGAGGTAGGTGATTTGGGTAGTATTGGGCAGTATTTTCAGTTCTGGACCTAAGTACAAATATTATCAAGCTAGTATGGTTATACACATAAGTAGGTCCTGAACTTTTTGCAGGGGAGAGAGGGAAAGCTTAAAAATTGCTTGTAGGTTATGATATTAAAATGTCACAAACAGGGGTGCCTGTGTGGCTTAGAGGGTTAAGCCTCTGCCTTTGGCTTAGGTCATGATCTCAGGGTCCTGGGATCAAGTCCCACATCGGGCTCTCTGCTCAGTGGGGAACCTGCTTCCCCCTCTCTCTCTGCCTGCCTATCTGCCTATTTGTGATCTCTTTCTCTGTCAAATAAGTAAATAAAATCTTAAGAAAAAAAGTCACAAACACAAAAAAAGTTTCTCTGATGCTTGCAAAATAATTACAATACAAACAACTAACCGAAGTTTTAAATCTGATACATAAGTGTGATATGAAATGGCACTGGGTGGATGGGCCACCTGGGTAGCTCAGTCAGTTAAGTGTCTGTGCCTTTGGTTCAGGTCATGATCTCAGAGTCCTGGGATAGCCCTGCATCAGGCTCCCTGCTCTGCACAAGTCTGTTTGTCCTTCTCCCTCTGCCTTTCCCCTCTACTTGTGCTCTCTCTCAAAAAAAATACTTTAAATCTTTAAAAAAAAAAAAAAGGGAATAGTATTACGGATGCTAAACCAATGTCAGACTAGCCAGGTTCTAAAGTTACACCTATTGATACTATACTAACCAGTATTTCTAAATTTTAATTTTAGGTCACACATGACACTAATATACCAATAAATAGAAACCATAAATGTATATGTCAAAATACAGGGAGGAAGACCACAGCCAACCTATATAGAAAAACCTACCATCATGTAATTAAGCATGCTATTAAAACATATTCGGCTATTTTTAAATTTGTATTTCTACATACACTGAATATAGAGCCAAATACTGAATGAGTTTATAGGAAGGTATAAAGGTCATTTTTTAAGTCCTGCTTTTGGGTGTGTCAGTGTTTGTCATAACAGAAGGAAGGCTGAAATAAGGTTTTAAATATCATAAAAGGAAAAAATACTGTTGAAAAAATTCTGTCTTTAAAAACAGTGGCAAAACCCCCTACCTCCCTAGAGTCTGCATTATCACCCTCCCAATAGATGGGGAGCTTTCAAGCAAACATACAGTAGAAGGAAAACCTCTTCAGGAAGCCAGTGTCTCTCCAAAGAGGGACAGCAGGTTTCTTTCTATTGTGGCTGCTTCTCTCTCCTCTGGGAATTGGTTTGCCTTTCGATAGCAACCCAGGAAGGGGTGGTGCGCCCCAAGTTAGCAGGGCCCTGCCAAATACCAGAGGCTCATCTCTGGAAGAGGGAGGCTCCTCCTTTGGACGTGAGGCGCCCCTACCAGAACGCGTGTGTACAGAAACGGAAACCACTAGCTGTGCTGAAGTGAGTCAAGTGATGAAATCAAGACTAGTACATGGGAAGGAAGCTCAACCACTAGCTCCCGAACCTAACTGGTGACAGAAGCTGCTGAACCTTGTTCGAGGAAACCATACGAGCCAACAGTTGCAGCCATCATGGGGTGGTTCTTGGGGGCACTGGGCTCCCCAGTCTCCCGGCAGTGCACCCCTTCTTTTTGGCGAACCGTAGAGAAAGGCAGAAGTGCGTGAGGACAGTACAGACTTCTGGTTCCCCAAGGGCCCAGACTGAGTTCTGCTTACAAGGTGACCACTGCCACCAGGTCAGTACAGGACTCCTCAAATGTAGACGGGCGGAGGCGCGCCTCTCTCGGAGAACTAGCCTCACCGTCCGCGGAGAGAGGAGGGGCGCGGCGGCTGCGCTCCGCCCGGACGGCGCCCCCACCCTGCGCACGCGGCGCTCGGTCCTCACCTGGAGCGCTCAGGTAGGGCTTGGGCGGGGTAGGAGGCTGGCGCGCAGGCGCGGGACGAGGGCCTCGCCCCTGGCGACGTCGCGGGCTGGAGCTCACCTGGGAGACTCCAAGAGGAAGCGGAGCCCGGGTTCGGCCTCTCCTGGCAACGCAGGAGGCCCAGCGGGAAGGCGGGAGGCGGCGGCGGCGGAGGAGGAGCTGGACTGAACCGCAACTGTAGCGACAGCAACCAGAGGCGCCGCCGCCGCCACCACCTGCACCTGGCGCCCGGCCCAAGTCCAGCGCCCGCCCGGCCGCTGCTTCCCGCTGTCCTGCCGTGCCCACCCGCCAGGTAAGCGGGCGGGCCGGCGCTCCGGCCAGGGGCGGAGGACCAGTAGACCCTGAGCAGCGTTGGAGGGGGCGGTAGGAAGGACTCCGAGGTTTCACGTGGTGGGGAGAGGGGTACGGTCCCAGTGGCCGGTTGGAGGTGGTCTCGAGAGCACTGTTTCAGTTGCCCCTTCCGAGACGCCGAAAGGGCACCCGAGGCTGGGGCAGGTGGCGCCCCGGGGGTTGCTCTGTCGCCCCTGGCAGTCTCTGTAGGGAGGCCCCCGAGGAGCCCGACCCAGGCAGAAGTCCCGGTGGCCCATAGCTTGACCTTGGGAGAGTCTCAGAGTGGGGGGTCTGAGGGGCTGGGCTAGGCGCGCGACGGCCGCGTTTCCACGCGTGCTAACAGGACGTCCCTGTGTCAGGGCGGGCGGGGGGAACGAGTCCGCGACGGGAAAGGGCATGGCTTTGCCAGGCAACTTTCCCAGCCGGACCCCAGACAGTCCTAGGCTGGAAACCGTGGCCGCCCGAGCCATTTAAATGGTTTCCGAGTGGTTTGGAAAGCGCTCTGTGGTCGGGACGCGGACATCCCTCACTCTCTTCCCTACCTCTCTCTCTTTCTGGTCTCTACACTTTTCCGGGTGCACTCCCTAAGCCAGAGCTGCGCCCACTTTCCGGTTTGATCGAGAAGAGTTATTTTCTTCGTGGCAGGAAGAAATCCAACTGCCACTCACCAACCGCACACCATCTCGTTAAAGGACCTGTTGACTTAACGACCTGAAATCGCGGCTCTGGTTTGCCTGTGGCATATGACTCAAAGGTTCAGAAAAACTTTGTTTCAGAATCCTGCCACGACTGAACCTGGGTGTGCCAGGCCCAAATTCCTTTCTCTGCCTAATTAGGCTTTTCTGAAGCTTAAGAATTGAGGGTGAAACTGGTAATTACCTTAGCCTTTTATTTCCTTCTCTCTCAAAACTCATCAAAAACACTTCAAACTCATCAAGTAACGATTTCTGTTTTTAGAGTTAACAATTTTTCTGATTTTTAGAAAAATGTTGTTAGGCCAATGTAACTTGTTATAAAAGTTATACTACATAATGAAGACATTTAAATTCAAATTCTCTTGTTAAAAAAAATAAGAAAGTTGCTGTATTTTCATTTGAGAATTTCTGGTTGTGAAAAAATATCTTTTACTGAATGCATTTTCTCTGAGTCTGTCGCTGAAAGACATGAGATTAAAGTCATACCCTACAATTAGAATTCTTTAAATTTAACTTTTGCTTTTAATATCTGAAGTCTAGCATACATATTAAACATTCTGGACAATTTATTTGTACCAAGCATCTTTCTTTTTATATCGCTTTAACTATATAGCATTCTTACATAGCGATTTCTAATAATAAATGGCAATTCCAGTGCCTACATTTGTTTACTGCCATATTTGCTGATTTTTAAATATAGTTTGTTGTCTTTTTTATTAAATATTTTGTTTAATTCAATTTAAGTAACATATACTCTATTATTAGTTTCAGAGGTAGAGCTCAGTGATTCATCAGTTGTATATAACACCTAGTGCTCATCACATCACCTGCCCTCCTTAATGCCCATCACCCAGTTACTCCATCCCCCAGCCACCCTCCCCTCCAGCAACTCTGTTTGTTTCCCATAGTTAAGAGTCCCTTATGGTTTGCCTCCCTCTGTTGTGTTTGGTTTATTTATTTTTATTCATTATTATTTTTTTAATGCATTAAAAAGTCAACCACAGAAACAGGACATAATTATTAATATTTTCAACCAGTGCTTTCTGCTTTTGTCAGAAGAGCCTGGACGGCCCTCCTAACCTTATTTCCATTCAGAGAAATACATATGTTAAATACTATTTAAAAATTAGAGGAAGGTGGAGTTCCTCAAGCATAGAGGATTAATATAAACTTCATTGATCATTGAGCCAGATATTATTACACTCTCTTTACTCTTAAGGGAGAAATGTAACATGTTTACATTAGCTAGAGTAACAGGGTGCCTCTGTTAAACTATCTGTAAAACAGGAAAAAAAAACTTCCCTAGATTAAGATAATGAGGCCTTAAATCTGGAATCTCCTCTTGTCCTTGCATTATCAGGATTCCGTTCTCACTTTGGATATTCAGTCCATCCAGTTTGTGATAAACCAAAGCTGAGAGAGAGATTCCAACTTCAGTTCACCCAGCAAGTTAGTGGTAGACATGGCATTATTATTTCCAGAGACTTGACTCAAGGTTCATGTTATTTTTTCATCACCCTTAATCCTACTTATCATAAGATGTTTATCATTTTGTCATTCATATTGTTTGTAAGGCCTCTGTGAATACAGAATAGTCCGTTGTTCTTTGTCCAGCTCTGATTTACCCTAATTTCTACTTGTCCAGATGATGCCTGACTCCAGGAAGAAGGAGTGAGGTGGTCATTCTTCTCTTTCTGTGGATCACATGTGTATTGAAGATGCCATGTGGATTGAGATGTTTAATCCTTTCTTGGTATTTCAGAGCCACAGTTAATTTTTTGAGTCAACATGCACAACATAATTTCGTCTTCTGATCTTTTATTGTATTGGCTTAAAATATATTTTATGAGGCAGCAGCCCAGGGTCATCTCTCCATTGGCAACACTCTGGATTTTTGGCTTGCAAGCACACTTCTTCAGCAGTAGTATTTTTAAAACTTTTTTTTGGACTGCACGCCTCAATAAGAAATGTGTTCTATGCTTCAATGCAATACACTGTGTGCGTGCGTGTGTGTGTGTGTGTGTGTGTGTGTGAAAAGGCTCATAAAACAATACTTAACCTCACAACGTGGATTTTCTCTATTATTTTAAAAAGTACTGGTCTCAACACACTGGATTGATTTTTATGACTATGAATGGGCTGGAACCTACAATGCAAATAACGGCATTCTATTGAATTGGGATTCTTAAGGCTGATTTTTCTATTAGCTTACTACATCATGTACACACACATATTTGAAAGAAAACCAAACTGTACATTTTAAAAATATAAAATTATACTCTAATTCTCATTAAACATTTAAGACTTGAGACTCTAGGACCTGATGCTAGACTATATCCCTCAAACATCAGAACTTCATGAAACTTCACTGTATATTATTATATTTTAAATGGGCCCTTCAACATAGTGTAGGAAAACTGCAAGGGTTTTTCTGAGGGAATTTTGATGATAAAAATTATCAAGTGAAAGTTTGAGAGAGAAAAATAATTGTGTCCGGCTCTGTTCTAAGTTCTAAATTTTATGGCATGTTAATAGTGCTTAGATGGGATGTTAAAGCAATTATTAGAGTAAACATAAGCCAGTTTATTATTGATTTGTAGTCTGTCAACATTTTATATGTATTTTCCTTTTACTGTGAAACAGATATGAAACAAATTCTAGGAATCAGACTCCTGGCCCCTAAAAAGACTATATTGGGGTGTGCCTGGGTGACTCAGTTGGTTAAGCAACTGCCTTTGGCTCAGGTCATGATCCCGGTCTCCTGGGATCGAGCCCCACATCAGGCTCCTTGCTCAGTGGGAAGCCTGCTTCTCCCTCTCTCATTCCCCCTGCTTGTGTTCCCTCTCTAACTGTGTTTCTCTCTGTCAAAAAAAGAAATAAAATCTTAAAAAAAGAGACTAGATTGAGAGAGTGGATGAGGATATAGAAGAACTAGATTGAGAGAGTGGATGAGGATATATGGAAACTGTGATGGGATGGATGATTAAGCCTCCCATAGAATCTTTTAACTGTCACTTCTGATAAAAGGAATTTTTCTCCAGAAGAGAATTAATATATTTAATATTTTGCAAATGATCAATGCCCAAATCATCTTGAGAACATATTCAATTCTCTGGTTCATAAAAATGTAGAAATGCATTTATTATGACAGATCTTTTATGACTAAAAAGTCTGATTGAGAAGGACATATTTTCAATCATCTAATTATGCATCTAGTTAATATGAGAATAATTCATTTTCTATAATTTGAGTAATTTTAACACAATTAATGTGCTGCTAATAGCAACATTGAATTGAAATCAATGCCAGCAATGGCAAGAGACCAAAATACATTAATTTATGTGGTAAAGCAGAGACAAGTAGGATTGTGAATTCTAGGCCATTAGTGTCTATTGACAAACCGAATACCAAAAGTTTCCTTGAGTCTTTCTCTGAGTTGGACTTATATTTTTGGCACCAGATAGAGAATATTTCCTTGAGTATACATTTTCCTTTTAATTATTTTAGTTGCAAACTGTCCCAACCAGTTTGTTCATCTAACCAATTGCCCGTTGGACATCTTTTAGATGTCATAATTATCTGAGATTATACCTGAGTAGACCAGAACCTTCATCCCATCAAAGACAAAACAAAAACAACCTGTTTTACTTCCTATATTTTATTTATAGGTATTACTACATTTAACATTTCTTATCCACAATTCCAAAACAAACAAGAAAAAAAAAAAAAAAAACCTACAAAAACAAAAAAAGCCCTGAAAACCAGAATGTTTTTGGTAACTCATTTGTCAGCAAAACTTGAACTCAGTTTGCTACAAAACCTAAATGTGCTGTCAGGAAGCTATTTACCATCTATTCCACTTGGTGGGATGTGTCTTGCTCCAGATACTGCTATATTTGATTACATGGTACTGTTCCAGACACTGCTGGAAGCACACTGTTGGATTGGGTATGTAAAACATATCTCCTTTCTAACATCCAAATTATTTTTATTTTTTTCAAAATATTCTGAGTTTTAAAACATATTTGGCTCCAGGGATTTTGGAGAATGCCGTATGCATCTATGCCACTATCCAACTGTCTGGCAGAAATCAGAGGTCATTTTTTTACTCTATCTTCGTAACCAACACAACTATCAGATCACTGAATCTGTTAACGTTTTCTGCCCTTCTTTCCCCCACAAATTCTACTTCTGCTTTAGTTCAGGGTCTTATCAACTCTTAACTTGGGTACCATAGCCACCTGCTACCTAGTATCTTAGCAGATGGCATTAAGCTCAAATCCATCCTCAGCAGAACCCCTCAGATAATGACCTCTAAAAATGTAAATCTGAATTTCTCTCTCCTCTGCTTAAATCTTTTAATAACTTCTCATAGCTCAGGATAGAACCCATCGTCCTTAAAATGGTCTCACAGAATCTGACCCTTGCTTAACTATAGATTTGTATTCTGTAAACCAAAATTTTATATTCCAACAACAGATTCCTTTGTTGTTTCCTATGCACTTTTCTCTTGTTAATCCTTCCAGCTGAGATACCTTTCTTTTATCTTTACCTCTATAACTGATTCTTAAGACTCGGTTCTCATCTCACCTAGGAAATTGTACCCCCCCTCACACACACACACACCTCAGCATACACCTGAGCTGGGGGAAGATGTCCTACGCATAATTCAATCATGCACTTTACGTATATGATTTACTATAGTCTGCTTTTGTGCCCGTAAACACACACCCCCACTCTTTTAGCTATTTGCAAAGCATGGAATATTTCTTTTCTCTAGGCCTATTGTGAAGTAAAAATATTAGGGTAAAAGTGGCACAGGGAAGGGAGAGGTGTCGGGCAAGCAGTATATTTGCTTTTTTTATGGGCAGCAACCACAGAAATTGAGGAGTTAGAAAACTTGTTTCATGTACTTAATTAATCTGTTGAATTTAGATTGCTGTCATTTCCATCTTATTCCTTTGAATTCTATATTATTTATGTGCCTTTTGGTTTTGTTCCAAGACCTGGCTTTACCATTTAGAAGTGAAGAGTTAACTTTGTGATTGAAAGGTCTTACAGTTTTTGTTTATGAATGTTTTACAACTAAGTATATTGCTATTGGTGAGGAGTTAAGGGGGGCAGCTTTTACTTAGATCATAATCAGACTAGACAAAAAAAAGACATTCTATCAGTTTTACCTCTTACATAAATAGTTTTCCAATCTATCTCCTTCTCTCCATTCCTGTCACTACCATCATCTCTTGCCTGGATTTTTGCAAATGGCCTCCCTATTGCTTATCTGAATTCTTCCTGGTTGGTTCCCCATGCTATACCCAGAGAGAGCTTTTCAAAACATTCAGAACTGCTTAAAGCCCTTCATTACCTAAGGATAAGGCAAACTCCTTGACTCAGCCTAACGGCCAGCACGATTTTGCTCCTGTGTAGTATGTACACCTCTGTCATGTTACTCTCTCTTCTGGCTCTGCTAGCCCTTTTTTATTACCATGTTCCTCCTGCTTTTGTCTTTTCCAGTATCATAGTCCCTGCCTGGGACTCTCTTCCCTCCTCTTTTGGCCTATCTAACTAAAACTCATCCTTCAGATTCAAGTTTGAGCTCCCTCTTTCCAGTACTAAGTACAATTTTTCACCAGTCTTCCCCTCTCAGCCCCACCCCTAACTGTGGATTAAGGTGAAAACTGTAGTCTCAAGAAATAAAGTCTGGCTTAGTACCTGGGAGTGTTAACTTTGTGAGTTTTCTCACAAAGGGAGCAGACTTTAATATGGGGCTCATGTTTTAAAAAGTAGATTTTAGTCATTAATGTCTTCATATTTTTTATTAAGTAACAAAAGTTAGTATTTGTTGTCTTAATAAGTATTAGCCCTTATTTACTATTTTATTATTGAGCCCTTATGTGCCAGGCATATTTTAAGCAATTTACATAAATCAGACATTTAATCCTCAGAGCCACTCAATGAGGTACATACTATTTTTCTGTCTATTTTAGAGACAAGAAAATTGAAAGATGAAGTAATTTGCCTCTGTCTATAACACCAGAAAATGTCAGAACCAGTATTCAAATCCAAACTGTCTGATTCTAGATCCTGTACTTCCATCCTACTTAATTGTAAATAAAATTAGAATTATTAAAATGCTCACACCAGCAACAGCAACAAAAATCCACTCAACTCTCCCTTTTTTTTTAATCTAACTTATTGTGGAGATAAAAATGATGCTTTAATGTACAGAGTTACAGGTTATCATTGTACTAGCCTACTAACCTATCTGTGGGATCTCCAGGATTCCTGTTGGGCTCCCTACTCAGTGGGGAGTCTGCTTCTCCCTTTCCCTCTGCCTTCCCCCCTCCCCTCCTGCTCTCTCAAATAAATAAATCTTCTAAAAAAATAAAAAAATAAATCCAGTCAACTCTCATCTCCCCCAGTCCTGCTACCTTTAGGTAACAACTTTAAACTCCTATTTTAGGTGTTTCTTCCAGTATTTGCCTTTTGCAATAATATGATTATACTGCTGTTTCTTAATTTATCAATATTTGATATTATCTACTGACTTCCCATTAATATAAATATCTCGCTCTTTTTTTTTAAGATTTTATTTATTTGACAGAAACACAGCTAGAGATGGAACACAAGCAGAGGGAGTGAGAGAGGGAGAAGCAGGCTTCCTGCCGAGCAGGGAGCCTGATGCAGGGCTTGATCCCGGCACTCTGGGATCGTGACCTGAGCCGAAGGCAATCATTTTAACCCCACTATCTAACTCTTTTACACACATACCCCTTGCTCTCCCTTCTGCCTCCTAGTATAATTCTCACATTTTTTATTTCCCTT
This sequence comes from Spilogale gracilis, assembly GCA_004023965.1. NCBI lineage: Eukaryota > Metazoa > Chordata > Mammalia > Carnivora > Mephitidae > Spilogale > Spilogale gracilis. Next base: position 36,227 of record PITA01008574.1, on the reverse strand, counting down.
TTAGTATTTGCTTATGATTATTATGTACATATTGTTTACTACTGAGTCATGTAAGTATATTGTGAGTCTGAGTAAAATTTTTAAATCATGCAGGTAATAATTAATCCATTTCAGAAAAAAATAGCTTGCTTTTTCCACATACCAATTTCTATTTCTATATACTTCCACATCTTCTCTGTATGATTCTTCTACATAATCACACCAACTTATTAGTTTCTTCTGAAGCTCTCTGTCCTCTTGTTGGAATCTGAACTATTGTTTTCTAGACCTGTTCCATAGCAGTTGTTTGGGACTTTTCTTTACTGACGTTTCTGATGGAGTCCCCATTTCTTAGATATGGATGATTTTGTTGTTTATTTACTTTCTCAAATAGATGGAATACATTCCCCAGTCGCTTCTTGAGAAATGATGAATGGAATTAAGAAATTTGAGACAGAGGTGCCTGGGTAGCTCAGTGGTTTAAGCCTCTGCCTCTGGCTCAGGTCATGATCTCAGAGTGTGGGATTGAGTCCCACGTCAGGCTCTCTGCTTAGCAGGGAGCCTGTTTCCCCTTCTCCCTCTGCCTGCCTCTCTGCCTACCTGTGATCTCTCTCTCTGTCAAATAAATAAAATCTTTTTAAAAAAAAGAAAAAGAAATTTGAGATATTATCTGTCAAAAACCTTTATTCTAACTTTAATTTTTTTCCAGCTTATTTTTTAAGTAGTTACTGTATTCACATGGTCCAAAATTTTAAAAAATTAAGGAGGTACATATGATAAGTCTTCCTTTCACTGTTGCCCTCTGACACCTGGTTTTCCTCCCCATGAGCAAACAATGCTTTCTGTGTGTGTGTGTGTGTGTGTGTGTGTGTGTGTGTGTGTGTGTAATGTAAGTTGCATACATAAAAATGCAAATTAATCTTTTTTTATTTAACTTATTGTGGAGAAAACCTCATGTCAGCATATAAAATGCCTTGTTTGTTTTTAACCTGGCATAATATTCTATCCTATGAACCTATCATGATTTATTTACCTATTGCAATTTTTCTCCTATTGGTAGAGTTGTCTGTTGTTCCAGCATTTTGATGTTGGATACTAGCATACTAACATATCTGTTGGATAAATTTCTAGAAGTTATTGTTACACCTGATTGCTACATTGGTGGAGGCAAGTAGTATGTAACCTTGGAAGTTTGATAATTTGGAGTCAGATAGATACGGGAAAAGAACACCTAGTACTAAACACCTGATGGCAGAATGGGTCCTTCTAGGGGACCGTTAATAGTGCAGAGAGGGCTCCTGAGGCAAATTATTATTTTCTTTGTTTTATTTGAGCTTTTTGACCTTTGTTTTTTCAGATATGACCCATCTTTTTGAACTTAAGACTTGTCGCTGCCATTGCCTCAGTTTCCTTCTTATACTCGTTATCTCCTATCATTACGCCTTTTAGCATTCATGGCCTCATGCACTGTTATTTTAGCCCCAGGTCTTCCTCTGCACTTAACCTATAACAGACAGCACTCAAGTTAAGAACCCATCTTTCCGTACTTCATCATTTAACAACCTTCCCAGCCTCCACATTGATTCATTTGCTGAAGTCAGCTTACCCTAACTTCCAGATCTCTTCCCAAGTGTCCACACCCCTCCTATTCAGTCTTTCACCTGGATTACTTTTAATTGTTTCCTAACCATCTTCAGTCTCCTTTCTGGCATGCCTTCCTCCACCCCTACCCCCCATCCCCCACAAATCCATATTCAGCACAGCTTCAAGAATAACTATTTTGAATTTCAGTTGTGGGATTAGGTCATCACTGGTCTTAAAATGCCTCAGGGCCTCTCCCCTTTGCCCAAAGAATTAAGTACAAATCCCACAGAATTAGGTGGGATGGCAATATGCTTGGCATTGAGCATTCTCATAGGCCTCACTGTGTGGTTAATTGTTTTTGTATGGCCCTGAGGAAAGTTATCCTATTTGAGGTCAGATTTTGAGAGAATTAGTTTAGTCTGGCACTGGTTTATTTCCAACTGAAACATGCTTTATCTATCTATCTATCTATCTATCTATATTTATTTATTTATTTTTAAAGATTTTATTTATTTATTTGACAGAGAGAAACACAGTGAGAGAGGGAACACAAGCAGGAGCAGTGAGAGAGAGAGAATCAGGCTTCCTGCTGAGCAGGGAGCCCTTTGCGGGGCTCGATCCTGGGACTCCGTGATCATGACCTGAGCTGAAGGCAGATGCTTAACGACTGAGCCACCTAGGCACCGCTGAAACATGTTTTAATAAGACCTTTTAATTCTTTCCCCATGAGGGGTGGGTAATGCAGGAATTTCAGATAGTGACTAGATAAGTGGAGGGATATTGTATGTTTCAAAATAGGTGCAAATATAGCCTAATTTTAAAGGCAGACATTGCTTTTATGCCTTTTTTTTTTAATGATGTTATGGATTTGTGAAGGACTATTTGGTTCTTTTACATCTGGGAATGTGGAAGTTCATGGAGACTGGGTAAGTATAGGGAAATATGTAAATTTCAGGTTGAAGCCTTTTTGGATTTCTAGACCAGCAGTTGGCAAACTGTAGCCTTTGGACCAAATGCTATCCACCTGTTTTTGTAAACAAAATCTTATTGGAACTAGCTTTGCCCATTCACATGTGTATTGTGTATGACTGCTTTTGTAAAACAAAAATAAAATTGAATAGTTGTAGTAGAGACTACAGAGTCCATCAAGTAAAACATATTTATTATTTAGCCCTTTATAGAAAGTTTGCTGACACTTTTTCTAGAGAGGAATGGAAAGTGGAGGATAAGTCCCCATTGAATTGTAGATAAGCTGGTAGGAAGGAGAGTGCTAAGTGACAACCATTGAGCAGCAAGCAGTCTTACTTGCTTTCCCCATTCCTCTATCCCTTAAAATTCTGAAGCCTCAAAAGGGAGAATGAGTGAATAGAAATTGTCTACTACTTCTGAGTTTTGGGACTTCTTCAAAAAAGGAATGTTCACTGAACTTATTGTGTGCAGCCTGCATGCCCATTTTCTGTGTTCCATGACAAGGCCCAGTACACTCTCCCTTTACTAAGATATTGAGAAAAACATTAGTGAGGGAAGTCCCTGCATTAGTGTGTGTGTGTGGAGGGGGGGGAATCTGTGGTTCTTCTCCTTTGTAGGCCATTAGGATTGGCTCCCTGGTTTCAGTGGAGATGATGGGATACCACAGTAGCAGCATTTATTTAATCACCAATGACACAGCAGGGATGTATACAGTAAGGGAAGTCAGGGACAGAGATGTAAAAAGAAGGCGTTTTGCAAATCGGGTGAATGAAATAGATGGACAGTACCACAGTATCACTTTGTGCATATACCAGAAGGCCTGGTGGCAGAAACAATGACTTCAGTTGACACAGTTGAGCATCATTACCTCTCATCCAGTTTCCAAATGTAAGTCAATTCTCAGGCCCAGAGCCCTTTGATTGAAGTTGAGACCTACTCTTGAGGAAGGGTGCACAATTGCTTCCACCGTACAGCCCAGATCTTCCTTAAAAGCGTTCTCCAGAGGGACCCGTAGCCATACTTTGGGGAGAAGAAAATATTCAGACCTTTCATATTAATTCCTACGGAACCAAAATACTATTTGTGGCCCTTTAGTCATAATGGGAAATTATAGTAGTTAGGTAATAGATGGAGTCTTCACTCAAGTCTGACTCATAGGGGAACCATGTGTCAGCAGATCTACCCTGTGCTTATTTCCCCATTTCCTTAACGTATAATTGGAATAGACATTCTGGATAACTGGCAAAATCCCTGTGTCAGTTCTCTAAGTCATAGATTGAGGACCATTCTGATAGGAGAGCTAAGTGGAACACCTTAGGACTGCTCCTTGTACTAAGATAGTAAATCAGAAATAATACTGTTATCCCCAAGGGAATTGTTGAGATCAGGGCCACCGGTAAAGCTTTGAAATAAGACTTGAGATATCTATCACATCTCATTTAACTCACTTATTTGGCCTGTGCAGAACTTGGATGCATCTTAGAGAATGAATAGACTATTGTACTTAATCATGGGATAATTCCAAATGTGCTTGCTGTCCCAGATGTATTATCTTTACTAGCTATAATCAGCACAGCCTCTGGCATGTGGTATGTAGCTGTTGACTTGGTTAATTGCTTTTTCTCCACACCAGTTTATAAGGGCCACCTAAGGCAATTTGCTTTTATGTAGACAGCCAAGGCCAGGTCAGTTCTCCTGTCCTAGAAATCCCAATTATCCCAACAATCCATAAAATATCACATTGATTTACTATGCTGATAATATTGTGTTGATTGTATCTGATGAGCAGAAAGTAGCAAGTACTTTAGATGTCTTTGTGAAGTTTATGAAAACCGGAGGGTAATCAGACCCACAAAAACTCGGGAGCACTTCAGTAACATTTCTAGGCATTCAGTTGTCACTGCACTTAATAGACCTTTATTTTCGGAGGCAACATTTTCTTCTCTCTTTCCCATTTTCCTTTCCTTTAAACAAATTATTACGTTGAAGTTGTTAGATATTAAGCTTATAATTTAGTCTTTAGGTAACAGAATATTAGGTGGGATTATGACCAAATTTGAAAAGTAATTCACATTGTCACAGTAATGGATACAATGGCTCTTGGCACCCTGCATCTCATTTTGAGATTTTTGTCTTCATTTGTAGGGAGGATGCTTGCATCTTGTTAGGTGAATATAGAGTTGTTTTTCATTGTAAAGGAGTTCAAATGTGTGCGAAAGTGTGTGCATGTGGAAACTGAGTAGTCAAAAGGATAGACTATGTTGTTATCAATTTATTGTCTCTCAGTTCCAAATTTATTCTCTTCTGCTCTGTAATAGTGGATCAGGGCCCTGTAGGTATTTCTCCTTTGTTGACTGGCATGGATGTTAAGCCTTATCAATAGAGGGCAATGGGGGGGGGGGGCGCCTGGGTGGTTCAGTTGGTTGAGCAACCGCCTTCGGCTCTGGTCAAGATCCCGGAGACCCCGGATCCGAGTCCCACATCCGGCTCCCTGCTCGGCGGGAAGCCTGCTTCTCCCTCTCTCACTCCCCCTGCTTGTGTTCCCTTTCTGGCTGTGTTTTTCTCTGTCAAATAAATAAAATCTTTAAAAAAAAAAAATAGAGGGCACTGGAGGGACACTGATAGTAAAAGGTGCTTCCCTTCCTGGTTTCAAGGTGGCTTCCTGGTTAGTCTGTTTCTGGGCATACTTTTTCTCTACTTCTCAGCCTCCACATAGTTTTCTCTAATGTTAGGGAATTGCATGGTGCATCTTTCTCTAGAGCTGGAACACCCCTGGCCCCTCGACTTTCTCCAGGGCTTGACTTGGACAGTAGTGTTGTACCTTGGAATCATAGACATGGGTCTGTTCCCTAGCCTAAGTCACTGATCCCCACACTCTGTTTAGCCCCACACATGTACACACTGGGGGGCCCCCAAAACTGGGTTTCTAGGGAGCCTGCTGCCCAGTTTTATTCCAGGGACCAGCCTGGCACCATATTGACCCAGGCTACATGTGAAAGCACACTAGACTCCTGTAGAGGACAGCTTGTTAACTCCAGGGGCCATCCGTACCCAGAAGCCAATGGTGATCCTCAGCACATAGCAAGTTCCAGGGTTTGACACTTCCCTATGAATGACTTCTTCTGGGACCCCAGAGGGCAGATTTTTTGGGCAGGTCTCACTAGTGAGACACATCTGTTACTTTTCCACCATCAAGGATCCAACACCGTGCTCTCTCTATAGAAATCTCTGGTTCTCAGTGCTGGTGAGGGGAGGGTTCTTCCTTGGGCCCTCATCTCTGCCTTGTGGGTAGTGGTTGCCCCTTATGTCTACTACTATATTATTTAGAATCCTCTTTGGGCGCCTGAGTGGCTCAGTTGGTTAAGCGACTGCCTTCAGCTCAGGTCATGATCCCGGAGTCCCAGGATCGAGCCCCACATCGGGCTCCCTGCTCAGCGGGAGGCCTGCTTCTCCCTCTCTCACTCCCCCTGCCTGTGTTCCCTCTCTAGCTGTGTTTCTCTCTGTCAAATGAATAAATAAAAATCTTAAAAACAAACAAAAAAAGAATCCTCTTTGACTCACTAACCAGTTCCCTGTTGCTCCAGTCCTCTCTTAATGATAGATTAAACTTTTCTTTTTCAAATTACTATGTAGTTTCTGTCTCATTACTAATCCAAGGGCCATCAGTTATGTTTACAAGACAAAACCTTTTAAAATGTAGTCCTTCTGCCCAGGAGAAGTACTAGGTAAGTGGGTAATCTGTGGGACTACTGAAAACACTCCTCAAAATTCCTGTACTGTCTACTATGCCATAAATTATTGGTATGTATCTTTCATAGCTGCAGATTCATTCACAGTAGCTGGAGAGTAAGTGAGCTCCCCTTCACCATTATCCAACCCTCTCCCCAAAGGGTATTAGAGTTTCATCATTATTTGTTTGCTTCAAGCTGTAAAGGTAGAATTGGGGGGTCCACATGTTCAGGAGCCTGTCTGCAAACTTTCACTTTCAAAGATAATATTGTTAATGGAGATGCTTATCTCGCCAGGTTTAGCTGAGAAGTTGAATGTTTGACCACATGCTTTTCTGTATTAAAATCTGTGCCTCTAAATTGTTGGAGGTCACGTGTTGGGCTCTTTCTATGACAATTACATGCAGTTAGTTGTCTGCTGGGGGCATTTTCCAGCCAGCCTAAGCAACTCTATCTTTAGCTGGGATCTTTGGGATATTTCTGCCACATCCTCCTGTGAGGCAGCATGTATACCCATCTCAGTGCAGTTTGCTTTGGCCTCACTGTTTGTCACCTGTCCTACATTCACAAGTTACTTCCTTCTCAGAAAAACTCTAGGCAAGGATTTGGACATGTACTTAAACATAAAACTAACAAACCACAATAGCAAGTCACCGTGAAATTTGATTTTACCAATGAATACAAACGGAAATAACTTCTGGCCCCTCTTCCCTTCCCTAACCAGCAGATGAGGGCACTTAGTAAATTTCTGCCGAAGCACGTAAGGTTTATTATTAGGGCAAGTTTTTGTTGTTGTTGTTGTTTTGTTTTGTTAATTTAATTAGGAAATCTAGATGATCATGTGTGGCAATGATCCTGTACGTATTAATTTTGCAGTGGTATGCTTTTCTTAATCTACAACCTATGCTACATTTTAGGTATAGAGTTTTGTAATTTTTTGCTTTTTGTGATTACCCTTAACTCTTTGTAGCATGCTTTAATTCATGCAGTAGCAAACAAGTTTCATATACCAATTAGGCTTTGTGCCAGTTAAAGTCACCTGGAACCAGACCTTAAATCCCTGCGGATGTAAAGGTTTACTGTCAGGAATATAGGAACAAGAAATGGAAAGAACCACTTCCTCTTATTAAATGTTACTTTCATGTGCAGTTATGAAATGTTCTGTTTTCACTGCTTCAGAAGATGGCTTCAGTTGGAATTTTTAAATTAAACTAACAACTAATGTTTTTTCAGTGTGTCCTTTTCCACCTGGAAGGGACAACAGGGACTAAAGATGGATGTTATTTTGGTCTTTCCCCATTTGAATCTGCTATCTTGGTCTTTCCCCATTTGAATCTGCATTTAAACAACATCCTCAGGTGATTCGTTGTCACAGTAGAGTTTGAGAAACCATAGTCTACGTAACTGGTAGCCACAGCTTTGTAGTTAGATTATTTTAATTTGAAAATATATATATATTTTTTATATATTTAATATATATATTTTTTAAAGAGAAAAAAATATATATATTTATATATTTAATATATATATATTTTAAAGATTTTATTTATTTGAGAGAGATCGAGTGAGTGAGAGAGAGCATGAGAGGGGAGAAGGTCAGAGGGAGAAGCAGACTCCCTATGGAGCTGGGAGCTGGATGTGGGACTCCAAACTGGGACTCCAGGATCATGACCTGAGCTGAAGGCAGTGGCTCAACCAACTGAGCCACCCAGGCACCCCAAGAAATATATTTTTATCCCTGAGAATAATTCATTGATTTTAACCCAGCCTCACAGACTATTAGATTCATGCATATTTTTTTAGCCTTTTAAAATATCATTTTGTGAAAATTTTTATTTATTATTAATGCCCTCTTATAATGTCTACGTATAAACTAGCATATAGATTGATATTCTTTAAGACCAGAGGCCACTGCATTTTATTTTTTCTAATTTTAGACATTTATACTTTAGAATTTAGGTCTTTGAACTTAATTTTTTCTAGTTTTGAAAACAATTTCATTGTATTTCTAGCTCCTGCGAATGATCATTTTAGATAGGTGTATTTAAAAGTTTAGAAAGAGTACGGGGGCGCCGGGTGGCTCAGTTGGTTAAGTGACTGCTTTCGGCTCAGGTCATGATCCCGGAGATCCAGGATCGAGTCCCACATCGGGCTCCCTGCTCCGCAGGAGGCCTGCTTCTCCCTCTCTCACTCCCCCTGCTTGTGTTCCCTCTCTGGCTGTGTTTCTCTCTGTCAAATAAATAGGGTCTTTAAAAAAAAAAGAAAAAAGAAAGAGTACAATAAGAACAAGACCTTCATCTGTTAATCATTTCTATATCCTGAATTTGCTGTTGTGCTGATGTTTTGTTTTTTCATCTCTGAAACTCCTGAATTTAATTAGAAGTTGATTCTAGGAGAAATTTGTTTTTTTTCACTGGTTGTTTTCACATAGATCTTCAAATTTGGTTAAGTAGTGAGGTCTAGTAACATGATGTTATTCCCAGGAATGGGAATTGAGAGTCCTGGTTTTCTTTAACTCATTCATTTATTGTGTTAGTGTGTATGTTTTATTGTTCAGAGTCTGATGGGAATAAAATATTTTAAAAATGATTTTATAGCATAATTTGCAATAAAACCCCAGTGCCTCATTTATATCAGAATTAATCTCTAAGCTTTTTCAGGAAACTTTGGGTCATTCATGCTTTGGGTTTCATCTAATCTCTCTAAGTCAAAGTAACTTTTGCTCATTTTATATCAAGAATCTTATTTTGGAGAAACCTGTCTTTGGAATATCAGAAATTAATAGTGTGGGTGCCTTTGGATAGATGCAGTCCTTTTCGTATCAGGTGCTAGTTTTGATTTGCCCAAAGTCTTATGACCTAGATCAGTAATTCTTAGCACTTGCTGCCTTTTAGAATTATCTAGAGAGCCTAAAATAACAACAAAAACAGGCCCTATGCCCTGCACCTCGAACAATTAAGTCAGACTCTCTAGAGGGAAAGCCTAAGGCACTCTTTTTAAAGAGCTTTCTGCTAATGTGTACCCAGAGTTGAAGACCACTGATAGAGATGCTTAATGGTTGAGTAAAATTTTCATTAATGGAAGCCTGATATTGCACATTAGCAGCAAAGGACAGAAAAGTCATACAAAAATCCCTGGGAGGTTTATGTTGGAATCTTCAAGTGACCAGCAATTGATAAAAGACTATTCCCTTCTGAAATAATCTGAAAAGAGGAAAGCATCCTATTCCTACTTTCGTAGACTCTGCTACTTAGAGGTCTGTCTGTGAATCCCCCGTTGTTAAAATCTATAGTCTCAAATCTATAGTCTCCTCCTCAGTCTTTATTTCTAATAATATGCTCTGAAAACAGGTTTTTTTTTCCTTTTTAACTCATTTGTCCAGAAAACCTTACCTGATATTAAGCTATTTGTAGTTCTTTCCTTAGGTTTTTCCTTTATCTCCTTACATTTAGAGTATCTTTTTTAAGGTTTATTTGTTTATTTTAGGGAGAGAGCATGTGAGCAGGGTTGGGGCAGAGGGAGAGCATCCTCAGGCATACTCCCTGCTGAGTGCAGAGCCTGACTCTGGCCTCTGTCCCAGGACCCCAAGGTCACAACCTGAGCCGAAATCAAAAGTCAGCTGCCTCACTGACTGAGCTACCCAGGAGCCCCTAGACTATCAGTGTTTGACCCTTAAAGATCTTATTTCAGATAACTTCAGTTAAAAGCTTAGTAATTTAGATCAGATTTGAACACAGCTGAGAGAATGCTACCATTCCACTTGAACAAATGGCATTGGCCAAGCCTTTTAATCTGTGATTCTCAGTGTTGGTCTGTAAATGGGAATGACTTTGCAAGATGGTTGGAGGACTAAATGAGAACCTGTGTGATGTTAAAGTATCAGGGACCTAATCAACACCTAACAAAAATGAATTATTGTTTTATTATTTTTAATAATATATGAAATCTTGGTCCTTCTTTCTTTTTCCAGTCACACCTCTATTGTGTCACCAACATTCTGGTAAGTGCCAGAAAACAACCATGAATAATGGAGACACTGTCTGTGTCCTTGATGAGTTTTGCTTGACTCCCTCATTGGAGACATCATCCTAAACTAAAACCTACTAAATGAGTAACTTCCTTAGATAGACACACACAATGATAGAATTATTTGCCCTGTTGTTGAAGAACTTCTCTAGTTTATAATTTAATCCTAAAAAAGAATTTTCTTCCAACTATCTCATTAATTCCATCCTCCACTCTCATTCTTCACCCTACCCACAAATAGGATTTGGGAAAACCATATTGTTATAGAAGTATCTAGTTCTGTCATCTTCCTTTACTCTATACGTTTCTCTGCACCCTTTCCTGGTTTATGAAACGAGTTCATTCCTTCTCAGATTCCTAATCTAGCTACATCTGGTTGCTCAGGAGATCTAGTATCACTAGCAGCACTGGGGAAGGGGATTTTTTGGGTTGATTCAAGGACAGGAAGGAGGGAGAACATAGGTTGATTTGTATCTGTTCATCAAACTCTGGTTAAAGGTGATCAGGTAGTAATTCACAGGTAACAATTATCCTATGAAACTTATCTTTTGCCTGTTCTTATCTTCCTAGAGCTCTTAGATCAGGTTGTTGCCCTATTGGTCTGATGCACCCTAGATTTTAAGCCCTAGATCTCGGAGGCAAGACTGTAACTAGTCCAGTGGATTCTCTGCCCAGGTTCAGTGGACTAGGTCTACTGTAGTTTACTTTTAAAGATGAAGCAAGTGTCAAAGAATTAACATCTCTCAAGGGGGGTAAACTGCAGGTTGTAAAATCTATATCTACTTGACATGGATACTTTATCCGTTAACCTGTTTTCCCTTGACTGTCCTCTATTTTGTTTTTATATTTCTCCTGTTCTTTCTTTCTGGTTTATCCTTTTCCTCCCACTCCTTAAATGTAGCTATTTCTCTGGACTCTTTACTGTATATACTGTAGGTGAACTCTTCTCTACCCCAAGACTGACTCCCACAGTTTCATCTCTAGCACAGAGCTTTTCTCTGATTTTCAGTCCTATATATCTTTTTGCTCATGAGAACTCACCTTGGAAGTCCTATCAGCATCTCAAATTTGTCTCCCAAACTAAACAATTAGCTGATTCTACCACAAGTTTACCCTTCTTCCTGTATTACCTGTCTCTGTTAATGTCATCACTTTAGCCATCCATCTTTCATTCTTCCCTTTCTCTCACCAAGCCCTATTTGATTCTGCTTCCTGGGCTCCTGAATTAGTCCTCTCCATCTTTTCTACCTTCCTCATTTCTTCCTTCATTCTACCTTCCTTTACTGGTGCTGAGGAAACTGATTTATCTAAAACATAAATATGTTTATGAGTCTTCCTTAAAATCATCCACTTCCTTCCACTCAGAATAAAATTGGGGAATTTCAGATTCACTTGTGTGCTGGTTTTTAAGTGACTTCCCAGTGCCTCCTCCTGCTATTCCTATCTGTGTCTTCCTTTTATGTTTTTGCATTGGTCATTCTCTTTCTCTCTTCTCTCTTGTCCACCTGCCTAAAAATTGCTTATCTTTCAAGATTCTTCTCACCAGTGTTATCTTTGGCAAAATTCCCCTAACATTTCTGTTTACCTCCCATATTGCTTTCATAGTCTTCCATCTTAGCACATGTCACAGTTCTGTGGTTGCATGTGGACATGCCATATCTCATGAGAGTCTCTGCTCCTTGAAAGTAAGAGCTATCTTTAATTTGGTAGCCAGAGCCTGGCACAACATTTGCTACATAAGAAATGAACCAGCAGCAATTGGGTGGTTCCGAAACTATTTATGTTTTTAAGTAATGTAAAAAACTTACCAGGTCATTTTAATTCTAACATGAGTCTCCCAAAGCAACCAAAACTCAGAAATATTGAAATCTCATTTTTATGAGCAATATACATTATAATTATCTTTTGAAGCCAAAGTGTCTATTATATACATACATACATGCATGCATACATACATGTATACATGTATGTTTCCAAATAGAAGTAGTATATAGAACTAACCAAGTTCTGCCTATTTTATTTATTTAGCTTAAAATGTCTTAGTAAAGGCCAGAGAATCCATCTTAATACTTGAGTTTTTAATTTTAAGTGTAGCAATAACTTTGGAAGAGAAACTGAATAAAGTGTCAAATGTAGTTTTCACTTATATAAATTAAATTTGACTTAAAAAATGTTTAGGATTTAGGGGAAAAGTCATTTTCCTTCCCCTTGAGCCCTACAAATTTGATTGAGTATAATGGTGAATGGTATGTAATTATATATTGAAACCTTTCATATACCTTTTTAAAAACATTATCATAAAATCAACCTTCACTGTGACGCAGACTGCCATCAATGCTCTCTTTTTTCTTTTTCTTTCTTTCATTTCTGGTGGCCCAGATTAGAGTTTAATATGTTGCTCTGTTCTTAGGGTCAACCGCAAGCAGTGTTTTATTAAACCAGATCCTGCTTTTGTAACTCAAAGTAAGGCAAATCTCTGTTGTCTCTTTGAAGTCATTTCAAGTAAAGCTCAGTACCATCTTCTTTTTGCTGTTAGATTTTGTATTTGTGTGAGCTGTTGAAAATAGCTGTGGAATAGCAATGAGATAGATGCTCTTAATTTTCTCGTCTTTATTGGTTCTGAGTTCACAAGTATTATTAGGTGAACAAATTTTGAGAGCATGCCAGTTTATGTGTTTTTGAAGCTGCTTTGTAATCTTAACTGATTTGTTTGGAGTAGAGGTTCCTAAGTTTAGGGAAAATTCCATAAAATAAAAGCCACTATTTTAAAGATGTATGCCCAACAATACTTACATACCTTTGCTTTCTTATGGATTTCCCTTTTTCTTTATAATCAATTCATTGAAGTCCTTTGGCCCCTTGGTCATTGCGTAAAGATACCTTTTTAAAAATACTCTGAATTTGGCTCAGTGGGTTAAAGCCTCTGCCTTCAGCTCAGGTCATGATCTCAGGGTCCTGGGATTGAGGCCCACATCGGGCCCTCCACTCAACAGGGAGCTCTGCCTACCTGTGATCTCTCTCTGTCAAACAAATCAATAAAATCTTTAAAAAAAGAATACTCTAAATTTGGGGCACCTGGGTGGCTCAGTTGATTGGGCGACTGCCTTCAGCTCAGGTCATGATCCTGGAGACCCAGGATAGAGCCCCGCATCGGGCTCCCTGCTGGGCGGGAAGCCTGCTTCTCCCTCTCTCACTCCTCCTGCTTATGTTCCCTCTCTGGCTGTGTTTCTCTCTGTCAAATAAGTAAAATCTTTAAAAAAATACTCTAAATTTGTTTATGAAAATAATTGTATGCCTTCATATAATAGGTATTAGCCACAGTTTACAAGGTATTTTTTTTTAATATTAGGGAGAAATCCCTAATATTTTATAGACTCAGTAGATTATAGCTAATTATGGCAGTGTGTTCTTCCAAAAATGTAATTTTCTTGAGGGCAGGATTCTTTGTATTTTTATTAACTGTAAGAATATATTTGTTTATAGCTTATGTTTAGTTGCTGGTTGAGTGAATGAATTGAGCCATGCCTATAGGAATGAATAGCTACTAATGCCATTCATCATTTCTGTTTATAGGTATTACCATTTAATGAAATCTTCTTGCCAGCAAATCTATGATAAAAAATATAAGTAACAGAGGAAGTTATAACTGTTATTTGTCAAGTGGCAAGCTTTTAATGTCAGAATGGCTCACGTAAAACGACTAGTTAAGTTACATCTTAAAAGACATTATCATAAAAAGTTCTGGAAGCTTGGTGCAGTAATTTTTTTCTTCATAATATTTTTGATCTTAATGCAAAGAGAAGTAAGTGTTCAATATTCCAAAGAGGAATCAAAGATGGAAAGAAACATAAACAAAAACAAGGTGTTCGATTTCATGTTAGAAGCTGTAAACAATATTAAAGATGCAATGCCAAAAATGCAAATAGGAGCCCCCGTCAGGCAAAGCATTGATGCCGGTGAGAGACCCTGTTTGCAAGGATATTATACAGCAGCGGAATTGAAACCGGTTCTTGACCGCCCACCCCAGGATTCCAATGCACCTGGTGCTTCTGGTAAAGCATTCAAGATAACAAGTTTAAGTGTTGAAGAACAGAAGGAAAAAGAACGTGGAGAAGCCAAACACTGTTTTAATGCTTTTGCAAGTGACAGGATTTCTTTACACCGAGATCTTGGACCAGACACTCGACCTCCTGAGTATGTTGAAGAATATTCATTGTTTACTGTTTAAGGTTAGGGTTTTAGGGGAGGGGCATTAACTAAGGAATGTGCTTGTTCTTCAGCCAAGCTGAGGCTAAATATCAGCAATTGCTGTTTAATTTGTTTAATTATGTTTTTGCTTATTATTGAAACTATGCATATCTATGCTTGATGAGGCATTGCCAATGCGAACAGTTGTCACCTTACAAATTGGAAAACTAAATTTTAGATCTGACTTCTGTAGAACCACAAAAAAATCCTTTATTCATAAATGCTTTCATTTTCTAATCTATTAAGTAGGGAATATGGGGCCATTATTATGGGAAATGTGGGAGGCAGAGGAGCTGTTTCTGTTCCTCTGTGTATTGCTATGGAATCAATAGAAATGTTTTAAAAAGTGCCAAGACTTTGGAGCTCTTAAATAAGAATATTATATGAACTAAGTCACAGACTTTGTGGTTATGTTCAGTATTGTAATTGTATTTCACAATGTCCTGTAACCTTTTGTAAGCTTTCTCTTAAGGAACAATATTGTTAAATTGCTCATTCAATTATGATTTTTTTCCTCTCGTGTTTTGTTGAGTATCTGATGTATAGAATTGTCTGCCTTTCACTTCTGTGAGGCCAGCATTGCCTTCTGTGTCTCTCTGTTTACATATTATCTCAAGCACACACCGTGTTTTTACTATGGTTTCCCTCCAGATCCTACTGTGCTCTCCTTAGTTAACCATTTTGTTACCTTTGAGGTAGTGTTCAAATGCTCTATTTGAATTCAAATAGGCGAAAATAAATTCCACCACTTTCAAACTACTTGGTGATTTGTTGAAAGTGTAAGATAGACAAACTACAAGCAAGTGATGCCCACATATTTGTTTTGTGGTTATGGTAGAATTATACTTGGAAGTAAACCTGAAGAAAAGAACTTTTATAGACTTAAGTCTATGGCTTCTCATATTTTTCTAGATTTATGATCATGAATACCTGTTCTAACTATGAGCCTCTCAATATTGAAGTTGTGTAGATTAGACTTCTGTCTCTATTCTAATCTGTGTGATCCAAAGTTAAGGTGCTCATCATTTTTAAATCAATGTGTGAAGAAACAAATGAATGTCTTTAAAATATTCTGCCTTTATAATGAGGCCCAGAATAGTTCCTTTCTTACGTTAATAGTTACAATGCAGTATTGCATTTGACTGATTTGGGGGAGAGGTCTTGACTGAAAAGCAATCCACATCACAAATTAGGAAGCATAATTTTTATTCTTTGATGGGACAGTCAGTGTCAGCTCAAGATAAGTTCCCCCCCCCCCCGATATAGCATTAGGAGCTACAATAATCTTCATTAATGAAATCATTGTAAGTGAAAAACAAGCACTCAAAACTACCGTTTTTGGATAGGAATTGGATACCTAAAACTGTGAAGAACTGGTGAAAATGTAACACTTTCTCACTTAATTTTAACCTACATCAGCAAGGAACACATTTTCTGAAGAATTGCTCTTTTCTATGCTCATTAAAGATATAGATCCAGGGTCTCCCAAAGGCAGATGTGCATATAATTGATAACTTAAGCACATATCTCTATCCCAGATTTTACAAATGGTTTGAGTGTGGGAATATGCAGTTTGGCAAGTTATTTGATTTCACTACTTTATTTATTTTTTTTAAAGATTTTATTTATTTATTTGACAGAGAGAAACACAGCTAGAGAGGTTACACAAGCAGGGGGATGGAGAGGGGGAGAAGCAGGCTTCCTGCCGAGGAGGGAGCCCGATGTGGGACTCAATCTGGGGTCTCCGGGATCATGACCTGAGCCGAAGCCAGTCACTTAACCAACTGAGCCACCCAGGCGCCCCTGATTTCACTACTTTAAATGACATGTGAAAAAATTTCTAAAGCATAAGTTTAACATGCTTTCTTTTATTGTTTCAGAATAATTGGGGCTTATGAAATTATACTGTGAAATTTTATTATCACTCATATTAATGATATAACGACACCTTTACTTGATATTAGTGGTTATCAGTTAAGCAGATAAAATCCTAGCTTAAACTGAAGGAAAGCCTTGTAAGATTAAAGTGATCATATTTTATTTATGTGAAGTTCTGTGAAGTTTTATATTTAAAATTTCAAAACCTTTTTGTAATTCTTAATTAATATATTAATTAGTCACATGACAAATATGTAGGGGTATTTCTTTTTTAATCCCCAAACTCCCTCCCCAAAATGCTTATAAGACCATTAAGTCATAAGGTTTGTTTGTTTGTTTGTTTTTTAAGGAAAATAGCATGGAGTTTTTAATAATTTTTACTTTTAGTTTATGTTAGTTTGTAAACCTTTACATCTTAAAAATACAAGCTTATACGTAGTCATTTGTTTCTGTGTAATTGTGAGTCAAGAGTAATTATGAACAGGTAGTTTGTGTTTGGGACTCTGTTTCTACTTGGGAGTTTATCCAAAATTCAATCTAAAATAAATCATTTGCTTTCATCTGTCAGTGAGGATGAATGTGATTATTTGCTTCTGACTATGCATATTTATTTGAGATCATGAAGGCATGAGAGAGCAAAATCATTTTCACTTATAATCTTCCTCTCCTTTTCTTCCTCAGCAGTATTCACACACTCTGTTAATACTTTATCCTCAATATAACTCCTTTTTTATCACTACAAATATTCCACCCTAAATACCTCTCCTCAGAAAATTATCTGAAACACATTCATACCGAGGTATGGCTATGAGAGGGTTTCATGAGAGTTTACAGGGTATCTCTCAGGGTGGCTTTCCCAGGCCTCTGGTATCGTACTGGGGGTTCTGGTTTCTCCCTAGACCCTCACAGAGTGTTTGAAGCATACTAGGCTCTTATCTCTGTAAGTGAATAATTTACTTCCTTATCTTTGGGTTTGAACAGCCCTGTTGGATTGTTCACACACTCTTATTTGTTGTGCCTTTTGACTGTGTGGGAGGATTTTATACTCTGTTGTCTAAAATTGTACAACCATTTATGATTTTTAAGTGAACTTAAAGATGGTTATTTTATTTATTTACATTTACCATAGACCACACATCTATTGTGTCCCAGGGTCACTTTGTTTGGTTTTACTGTGGTCTGAAGCCCTCTACTGTATGTTATATCTTTTGATGCTCACCTCAACTCAGTGGGTAAGAGACTGTGGTCAGCTTCTACCCCAAAGGCTGGAGACCATACAGACCCATCTATACACAATTGGCTTCATATGAAGATTATTTTCATTGACGAAGATGCTATTATAAAAATGAATTCAAAATCAATTTGTAACTAATGTGCTTAACTAATGCGGTAGTGTCATTAACAGTCAGAAACTACTTAGGATCTTTTAATGTTTCATAAGGTAACAGGATCACAGGACCTTTAACATCGATTTAGGATTTTTATTTAAAATACTAAATTATTTTATTTATTAAAATTATTTAATAATTATTTAAAATGCTAAAATACTAGATCTTATTTAAATAAACTATGGATCAGATTATTGGAGCAAAACCTTTCACACAGCATGGCGTATGGTACCAACTTAGTAAGTCTTGCTGAATCAGGAACATCGTAAAAATAGATTTTATGGTAAGCCATTTTTTTCCTTTTTGGTTCAAGTATAGATTAAGTAAGTTGATTTTAAAAACTTGAAAAATATTACATACTTTGGAAAATAAGAATCTCTGCAAAAATATATATTCATTTATTAAAGTTGCACTGTTGAAAAAATTGCAAGTAATGAGAAAAATGGATGATTTCTACAAGGAAGGAGAAAAACTTAGTTTTTATTTGAGTAATTACAAGTATTTGCCAATGTTACCAGTTGTCTCACTTGTAGGTTATTTTCCCTTTTAAAAGTACTATTTGTGTCTTAGAATTATATTGTTGAGAAAACTTATTGTAGCATATTTTAATCCTTGACAGGTAATCTGTATCAGTGGACATGGTCTCTGTGTAAAAAAATTTGTTGTGATCTATTTATATTTACGTAACATTAAGATCAACTTACATAGAAAAATTTGTCCACTATTGTTTCTATGGTGATAAAGGCTAAATAATGATGATATTAGTAATGACATAGCTGTGAAATAAAGTAATAAAATTCATAATTGTTCTTCTACTTCTTTGACTTCTTCTAGATGTATTGAACAAAAATTTAAGCGCTGTCCTCCCCTGCCTACCACCAGTGTCATAATAGTTTTTCACAATGAAGCCTGGTCCACGCTGCTTAGAACTGTCCACAGTGTGCTTTATTCTTCCCCCGCCATACTGCTGAAGGAAATCATTTTGGTGGATGATGCTAGTGTAGATGGTAAGAAAGCACATGCAAATTGGATTGTTTCCCAAGTAAATCCATGTGATGTTGTCCAAAGTCTATCTTATTGTATTGTACTCCCTTTATGCCACCTCCAAACTTGAATAGAATACCCTGGATGGTAGGTATGATGGATAAAAGTAGAATCTAAGGGTGTCCATATTTAAATAGAGTTTAGAATGTATAAAGAACCATGATTTATAACTTCGTACTCCTCAATGTAAGACTTTTATTGTAAGATATAGTGGCTAAGAACACAAACTTGAGCCTTGAGTCCTTGGCTTGAGTCCCAGCTCTGATCCTAACCAGCTATGTAATTTGGGCAAATTACTTAAACCCTGTATGCCTCAGTTTCTTTCTCCATAAAATGGGGCAAATGCCATATTTCATCAAATTTATTGTGTGATACATCACTAGTTTGTTTACCACTTGAATAAAAGACACAGCCAATTAAACAAAGATGCCATTGATTATAGGAAGTATCCAATTGTGCAGCTTAGAATTGAGGAAATTCTTAAGTAATGCTTAACTCCTGGGGTTGTTTTGAAGATTAGATGAGTTAATATAAATAATATATTAATTGATAATATAAATGAGTAGATAAAATCATTAAAGAGTCACTACATTCTGTTTTATTTTGGCTGCTAAATATTCCAATATTGTTTAATAAAGTCAGCTAAATTCTTCAATGCATTTATACTTCTAAGTCAATTGTCAGTTACGAAATTATACATTTTTAATTGGAATCACAAGACTAATCAAATACCCTAAGTTGCTAAATTTTCAAACATTACAAGTACTTTAAATACTGATCAGATACAGATCATTTCAGTCATCACAAAATTAATTCCCGAATGAGCTGAATTTGTATTCAAATTCTTTAAGGTCACATTCCAACTCCAATCTCACTAGCTGTTTGCTCATCTATAAAATGGGGATAATAATACTTTTTCATCAAATCCAAAGCAACATCTATTTTAAGACAATTTTATGTACTGTGAGAAAAGAAAAAAGATAGTGCTTATTAAGTGACATGTCATCAATAACAAGTTTTATCCAGACTTAAGAAATGATAAGTGTATAAAGCATAAGATTATTAACCTAGCTTATTTATTTCTTTATACAATCCTACACATTTTTATAATTTCAAAGTATCATGAGTGAACTGAGATTATGTTTTGAAGTTAGATTAGTTAGCATCTAGGTGGAATAGGGTTGCTTATCTCCAGAAATTTTTGACCTGAATGTGAAACCTATTCACCAAATGAGTAAGGTTTTTAATTCAAGTCCCCTCCTTACAGGTAACACTACATAATGGATCTCTGACTTGAATTTCCAGTCCTCTTACCCAAGTTATGTCACCACTTAATTGTAATCAACTAATTTATTTACAGCTTAAAATGTTCTGAGTTTTTTCTGATTCTTCCTACTTGGTCTGCAGCATAGTTTTAAGGGCTTAAAGTTCTGCACGTCTCTCATAGGTTTTGTCGTGGAAAAAAAAAAATTCCCGCTTTGGTTTTGTACGCTTTCTTCTCCGACGATTTTTGTTTGAATTTTCAAGCAGTGAGAAATTAGGGCCACAGTAAAACTACTTGTAGTAAGCCTTCAGTTGAAAGTAACTTCTGTTATTTAATTGTATAAATAAAACTAATAAACTTAAAGGAAACCAGAAAAGTGGGGGTCCTGGGTGGCTCAGTTGGTTAAGCGTCTGCCTTTGGGTCAGTTCATGATCCCAAGGTCCTGGAGTCCAGTCCAGCATCAGGCTCCCTGCCCTGGGGGGGAGGCTGCTTCTCCCTCTGCCCTTTCTCTCTCTCTCTCTCTCTCTCTCTCTCTCTCTCTCTCTCTCTCTCGTGCGTGGTCTCTCCCAAAATCTATTAAAAAATATAAAAGTGAAATCCAATCATAATCTTATTTCATTTTAATTTTTCTATTTCTCTTAATCTCTGCCTAAATATGTTTATCTAATTATATCCATGCAACAAATCCATTTTGAAATCTGACAGTTTCGGGGCGCCTCGGTGGCTCAGTTGGTTAAGCCACTGCCTTCGGCTCAGGTCATGATCCCGGAGACCCGGGATCGAGTCCCATATCAGGCTCCCTGCTCGGTGGGAAGCCTGCTTCTCCCTCTCTCACTCCCCCTGCTTGTGTTCCCTCTCTGGCTGTGTTTCTCTCTGTCAAATAAATAAAATCTTTAAAAAAAAAAAAAAAAAAGCTGACAGTTTCATATAATATCATTAGTCCATTTCCTTCTCCTTCAGAACTTTATTTTTGATGACCATGGTGGAATAGATGTATTTCACTTAACCACTCACCTTCATTCATTCCACAATATTAGTATATATCACACTGTAATGAATATCCTTGTGCTATGTTATTTTCCTCTATTTGAATTGTATCTTTGGATAAGTTAGACTGCTTGGTCAAAGGGCCTGGATATTTTTATAATTCTTTATTACAATTAATAATAAATTTGCAATAGTTTTCTTTGTGAGGGATATCTTTGCATACTAATAGAATTAATTTGTCTTACTGAATAAATGGTCTATCTAATGATGAGTACCCACTGTGGAAAATGTGTCCCTAGTCACTATTACAGAGTGTATGAGGTAGAAATGATAATCCCCAATTTCAATTGGTTTAGGGAAATGCAGCAAAAATAAGTGGATAATCAAGTGACAGAGATAGGTAACTCCCAATGACAGTAAAACAAAAAATAAGCAGCATTTTCAGAACATAGACCATGTGATAAGCCGTGTCTTAAATGCTTTATTTGTGTAATGGTCTTTCATTTTATCTTCCCAGCAATCCCTGGTGAGGGTGTTATTATACCCATCTTAGAGATAAACTGAGGTACAGGTAAAATAAAATGACTTACCTAAAGTCATACAGCTAAAAGTAATGGTCCTATAAATAGATAGACCCAGGAGATCTGCTTTCAGAGCTTTGTGCTCTCTTAACCTCACAAAAAGATGGGTATGGATGGGAATTGAATTTAAGGGGCAGATAAAAATTTATAGAAAGTTCGGAAGTTGTGAGTAAATAAAAAATTCCTTAACGAATCAAACAGTGGGACAGTTACTGAAGGAATCTGTAATGACTCCATTAAAAAAAAGAATCAATCCCCATTAAGTCCTTTGAAATGTTTTTATGTAAATTTCTATTTTACAAGTCAAGTCTATGGTTAAAACAGGAATATCCATGATTTATATTTACAGTCCCACTTGTCTTTCACAGAACTAATTCTGAGGTACTTAGAAGGTGGTTAAAAAGTTAGTCTCTTACTATGTGGCAACAATGTTTAGATTTATTTTTCACAGAAGTTGTTCCTGGACTCTCACCTTCTTTTTGAATGTTTAGGCTTTGAATAAACAACTTATTTATCTGTACCGCTGGAGAAGAGGAAGAAAACATATATATCCATAGATAAAGTCATCTGTCATTTCTGCTTCTGAAATCCAGCAGAAGCAAACATGGACGTTAGGACGTTTATTGATGTTCTCAGCATTCCCAGGTCTTTCTGAGACTACAGTAGGGGCCTTAGAAGGCCACCAGAGGAACTGTATTATATACTCAAGAAAGAATCATGAATTTAATGGTGAATTAATATGTTTCTTTTACCTGTTGTTTTAACTCTTGCTTCTCATGTCTCATCCAAATCGGAATGTTGAATATCTTAAATTATATACCCGTTAATAAGATTTAGCCTGTTTTAGCTTCATTCCTCACTTACACGCTCCTTTCTTCTGTCATATTTTTACTGGGAAAAGAAATTTTGTGTCAGGGGACTCTACAGAGCTTTCAAAAATTTTATGCTGACTCTTTATAAACAGCTGTAGTATTGGAATTTCCTATTTGCCATTTTCCTCAATATTTTGGTTCTAAATTATTTTGATCACTGCCTAAGTATCAGAGAATCCTTTCAATACTTGTCATTTTTCTTTAAATTTGCAGGTTTAAATCCCAGTTTTTATTAAAAAGTGTCAAATATGGTTTGGGCCAAATTCAGTTTCCCTCATTCCCTTAGCTAATGTTCTTAGACTCCTAAATGAGTCTTTTTTTTTTTTTTTAAGATTTTATTTATTTGACAGAGAAAGAGATCACAAGTAGGCAGAGAGGCAGGCAGAGAAAGGCGGAGAAGCAGGCTCCCTGCTGACCAGAGAGCCCGATGAGGGCCTCGATCCCAAGACCCTGAGATCATGACTTGAGCTAAAGGCAGAGGCTTTAACTCACTGAGCCACCGAGGTACCCTAAATGTGTCTTTTTAACTCCTGGGGTCTACTCTATTTGAAGTCTCTGCTTTCCCCCAAATATATTTATTAATATTGCATGTACAGTGTAAGTCTGTGTTACAATGTTTTGTGTTATAGTAGTTCAGAAGTTAAAATTTGCATGTATAGCTATTTTTTTCATTAAAGAGCTAAAGATACAATTTTTATCTTAATGGAAGAATGTGCAACTGTGAAGATGACGAATGTAGAAATATCATTGCTCTGTGGTTTATTAGCTTTCATATGTTATATGTGAATATAAACTTAGGAAGAATTAATTCTGATATTTCTTCCTACAGAGTACTTACATGATAAACTAGAAGAATATATAAAACAATTTTCTATTGTAAAAATAGTCAGACAAAGAGAGAGAAAAGGTCTGATCACTGCAAGGTTGCTAGGAGCAGCAGTTGCAACAGCTGAAACACTCACATTTTTAGATGCTCACTGTAAGTATATACGGATAGACATAGTTGTAACATTTTCCTTCTGCTTCCCTCTAATTTAAAAAGTGAGGAAGACTTTTCTTTACCTGACTAATTGCATTTTCTTTAACCTCATTTTCAACTCGTGATTATAACAATGACGACCGAAGCAGATTATTCCTCTGGGTAGGAACCTCCTTTAACTTACATGGAACTCTTAGCACCTCTGTGTTTTAGGCCCTTCAACTCCAGGATCCTTCAGTCACCAACTTCCCCAGCAAGCTATCCTTGCCTGGGCATTTTTTCAGATGTGCATTCTGTCAGAAAGAAATGTGTTTTTCCTTATTATTGTTGATTCTTACAGTTTAAAATATATGAAATTTTTAAGTACAGTGAATTCTATCTTTAAAGTTTGTCCTGGTCCTGATGCTTTCAATTTCTGTATTTTAGGTCTTTTTTCAGAGATTTGCACACTCCTCTTGTGTTACGTTAGGGGTACCCTCTTCCAACTTCTGACATTTTTTAATGAACATTATCAATTTCTGTTTGTTTTATTGCTTGTTTGTTTTTTTCCCTTTTATTTTTAAAGGTTTTGTTCTCCAGTGTCAAATACTTTAAATAAAGTATATAGCACATAGCATTTTTAGAGTCTATGTTTAGAGTGCATGTGAGGGATTACTAAAATGTCAGTCCCTCATCTGTAAATTTAGTGAGTTATATTCTTTGTATGAGTATTTAGTTTTGAATTGAACTAGCTAGCTGGCAAGTGGTTTTGGTTATATGCTAATTGTTACAGAGGGCTTTTGGATTTGCTTGAGTCTCTTTAGAGCTATCAAATCTAATAGTCTCGTAATACCTGGCTCTTAAATGAAGAGAGGTCTGAAGGTAATCCAGAGAGGTGTTTTAAAAAGGAAATGGTTCATTCATTCTCCAATATTGCCTCTCCTGGTCCAAAATTGCAATTATGTCAGACTGGGCATTCTTCCTTTCAGGCAAATATATCTGATGGATCTCCTCGATGCCAAGTGGTCCTCCTAATAACTGCCTGATGGGGAGACCTGGGTAGGACCAAATCTTCTGAATTCTGTGTGTTAAGTGAGCCTGGCCCCCAACCAGGGCCCAGACATTTTTATGGCATTCCTTTGCCCCCAACTTTCCATTAGGACTGGGGCAGGTTTGAACAGTCCTTCTCCAACTGCTAAAATCAAAATACTCTGACTCCTTGATTTACTTTCTCCTAAGACTCAGTCAGAGAAATAAGGGTTTTGATTACTACATCTTGCTTGAGGAGACGAGTTTAAGTAAATCCGAACACTTACAGGGTATGCGGCATGGATCAGCCAAAAGTTACCTTTGACTCATAGCCTGTTTCAGAGGGAAACACAGCAACTGAAACTTAAGTACTCCAGTGTCATTTTACTTCCTCAGTAAGGTTAAAAAAAAAAAAAATTCTGTAAATATACTTTCCTAACTATGCTGAATCTTGCCCTAGCCTTTGCACTCTACCCTCATCTCATTAACAAGAAACCTTTAAGAAATTTCCTCTATGTTAAGTGTTCAAAACACAATTGACTATTATTTGTTTCTCTAAACCGTCTTCAAAAACCATAAAGAGAAACCCCTCAGTGTTTTCATTGGATTGATTAAAATTATGTTCCTTCCAGGTGAATGTTTCTACGGCTGGTTAGAACCTTTGTTGGCCAGAATCGCAGAGAATCACACCGCCGTGGTGAGCCCGGATATTGCATCCATAGATCTAAACACATTTGAATTCAACAAACCTTCTCCTTATGGAAATAATCACAACCGTGGAAACTTTGACTGGAGTCTTTCATTTGGCTGGGAATCGCTTCCTGATCACGAGAGGCAAAGGAGGAAAGATGAAACCTACCCGATTAAGTAAGATGATTGCTCTCCAAGTCATATATGCAGTTCAGTTCTTTAAATACATATGAATTCTTTGCTTTTTACATTTTTTGCCTCCAAGGTCATTCACACTAACAAAATAAAGAACACACACATTCTATGTAGGGAATAAAAAAGCCATTTCTGTATATACTTATTTAAGCATATTACCAAGTCAGAAGTAAAAGTATGTGCGGTCTTTCGTCTTCCTCATAATCATTACTTGAGAAACTTTAGGTTTGGTTAGAAGACGCTTCATAATTTTATTCTGCTGGGAAAAGATATTTAAACTACTTCCCTTTGCCCCCTGCAAAACTTGACTCTGACGATAGCATTTTAGTTTTTATTAATCTATGTAAAATCTTTGAAATTGTGATCTCTCTTTAATTTGTTTGGGAATTTGATTCAGTGGGCTCTTTAAGTTCTTTTTTCTTCTTTAATTTTTTTTAACTAAGTTTGACAATGGATTCTTTTTCAGAACACCCACTTTTGCAGGAGGCCTTTTTTCCATATCAAAAGAATATTTTGAATATATTGGAACTTACGATGAAGAAATGGAGATCTGGGGAGGTGAAAATATAGAAATGTCTTTCCGAGTAAGTTATAAATATAGTACATATTAAACAATAAAATACACATTTCATTCTAATTGGCTGATACAGACAATACACACATGTATTGATATGACAATACATGTGTGCAGCCTTTGCTTTTTGGGCTTTCTAAATTTTAATTGCTAGAAATTTTAGAGTAAGGATATTTCTTTTAAAATATAACTTAATATATTTACTTGTTGCTGCCACTGTATCAAGAGGAATCAGTTAAATGCCTGTGTCCAGCCAATAGCACCAATTAATGCCTTTGTAGCTACTGAATTCCAGCCAAGATAAATATAATTCAATCTAGTGCTTCAGGAAATGGGTTGATTATCAAGGGAGTCAGAATGGAAAAACATTTATGTATAATTTTAAAAAGACATTAACTCTTTGCATTAAATGAGCTTCTTTTTTTCCTATGCACATTAAAAGTTAATATGAGAAACAAAACAAAAGCTTTGGATGGTCTCCATGTATACTTATTTGATTCCATGGGTTCATTTTCTACAGTGACTCTATCATTCATTTTTCATCTTTTAGGCTGGAATGTAGTGGGAAAAGAACTGAACTAGGAGTTAGAAGATGTAAGTTTTAGCTCTGGCTCCCACACATGATGGCAATGATGATCTTAGCCAAATTTGAACAGCTCAAGGGACGCACCTTTTTTTATTCATTTAAATATTCCCAACCCCTAACATATGTTAGATTTCAGGCACAATTTCTTGAATTAAAAATATCACTGAGTTTTCTCGTTTGTTTAAAAAAAGAGAATATGACCTCTTGTCCTAATACTAGCATAGACTATTAAACATGTCTTCATTTTAGATTTTTTGCTTAGTGACTATTTACGGCAGAACTGATTGCCAAGATATTTAAGTAAGTAGGTATTGATTTAATATTTTCCCAAATAAGTTTTTTGACCCTCTATCTCTAAATAGGTATGAGTTGATTTTTTTTTTTTTTGTAATGACCAATTACTTCACAAGATTGTACTTGGGTATTATCTGGAATTGTTTTTATAATTACAAAATTGAATATGCAAGGGGTAAATAGAGTGTCTGTCCATTTACTCCAAAACTGCTAGTTCCTGCCAAAGAAGAGAGAATCTTTGCTTCACTTAAGTGAAATGGCCATTTAACTTATATAAGAAGATAGAAATCAAATACAAAAGAGCCTTTGGTCTTTGATATATATATATTAGAGAGCTGGCATAATTGTTTGCAAAAAAAAAGAAATGTTGGGCTTTGTTTTTATGAAAGATCTGAAATAACTATTTTGTTAATTACTTTCTGAAAATATGTCTTTGTTGTCTTTCGTTTTTGTACCACTTCATAAAATTGTTTTTTATATTTAAGAATTTAAGTTGAACTGGCAGGGGACAGAGACTATTTGTGGTTATTATAAATTTCTATGTTTTTTTTTTTTTTTTTAGTATCTTAAAGATGAACTTAAAAGCAACACTTGGTTTTGTAAATATGCTGTAAATTAAACAAATATCATTAATTATCAGGTATGGCAATGTGGTGGGCAGTTGGAGATTATGCCTTGCTCTGTTGTTGGACATGTTTTTCGCAGCAAAAGCCCTCATACCTTTCCAAAAGGCACTCAAGTGATTGCTCGCAACCAGGTTCGCCTTGCAGAAGTCTGGATGGATGAATACAAGGAAATATTTTATAGGAGAAACACAGATGCAGCAAAAATTGTTAAGCAAGTAAGTTAGAGCTAAATAATTAAATTACAATAAAAATCCACACCAAATTCCCATATTCTTTACTTATTTAAGTCAGTTCAAGTACAAAACATTGCAAAAAGTTATTTTTGAAGTTGGTTTTTTAAACTCAAAATATATATTATTGATGCCAGTTATTTTCTCTTTTAAAGGAAAAATCAAACTGCTTTTTAAAAAAAGTTAGGCATTCCACTTGATGTTATTTATATATGGAAGATATTTAGTTTTTGTAACTGCCTTGGTTCAGGATTTTCCTCAAAGAAAAGTTAGATTAAGTGGACCCACTTTTAACTGGTCTTAGGTGATGCAATTAACACCTAAAGAAAGGTACTAAGTGGTTTTTTGAACTGGGGATGGAGACTGTCAGAATGTGGCAGGAGAATAAACCAGGAATATCAAGGCTTTTTTTTTAAAGATTGTATTTATTTATTTGAGAGAGAGAGACAGAGACAGAGAGAAAGAGCATGAGCAGAGGGGAGAGGGAAAGTCAAAGCGAGAAGCAGACAGTCCACTGAGCAGGGAGCCCTATGTAGGGCTTGATCCCCAGACCCCTGAGATCATGACCTGAGCCAAAGGCAGATGCTTAACCAACTGAGCCACCCAGGTGTCCCAAGCCTTTTTCTTTTTTTTCTTTTTCTTTTTCTTTTTTTTTTTTTTAATTTCAAGTTCTGGTTCCACTGCTTGCTGGAGGGGTTACCTTGGCAAAGCCCCTTTGAGACTGTAGAATGGGATAACACTCCATAGGGTGGTTGAGAAGTTGGCCCCACATGGGGTGTGTGCTCAGCCAACCTTCTTCTTTTCTCTGCTTCTCCATCTTGAGAGGGGAAATACTTGCCTATCTCCCAGAGTAGTTGTGAAATAAAGAAGTTAAGTGTTCACAAATGTATGGCACTGTTGTTAATAACCTGTCACGCATAAAAGCTCTGCAGAATCGTGATGCTTAACACATTGGCATTGAGGTCCAACAGGTTCAATATTGGTTGTGGTAAATGACCTAGACATTATAGGAGTATGCCTCAGTGAATGGCCCCCAACCCTTTGGAAGAAACAGTGCTGATTTGCAGGGGGTGTGTTTTGAGATTAAAGGGCATCAACATTTTGACTATTATAACAAAAGGTCTGGTTACCTCTTTCCAGCATTTTTTTGGTCTCCAGTATCTCCTGTAACATGTTAGTAAGAGGCAAAGTCAGAGCTCTACTGGATTAGCTCAGTGTCTTTTCATTACAGCCACCAGAACAAATTGGGCAGACTGTGCCCTGCACCCGGGTACTTTGGCTAAGCATGCAGGCGGGTGCTAACTGCAGCTCACATTCCCTGTCACCCTAAAGGGGCAAGTGAGCCAGTAAACCCTTGTTTTCACCACAGAGCAAACAGATCTTGTGATGAAATGCGTTAAGTTAGCCAGAAGTCCTTTAGAGTTTTACACTTTTTGCTAAAACCCCTGGATTCAAAACATAGATGTTGGCAGAGAAAATATTTACCTTAATTGAAATGGTAAGCTCGAGTGTTTAAATATTTTATGTATTTGGGTACCAAATATAGTTTTTCTTTACAATTTTGCCTGTAGACTCAATACCTTTTCAGTTTAATAGTGTTCTTTAAAATTTTTTTTCTTAGTCTTTTTAAAATAAAGGAAAATAAAATGCAATTGATTAAAAACTTGCCTTTTTCTATTAATACATTGTTATTATTAAGGAGTAATACCCCTAAAACTAGAAAAAAATTTTGCCTGACTGTTTTTTTGTAGTTTTGACTAGAGAAGAGATATAAATTAGATTGTATTGGCAACTGTTTTGTTGTTTCTTTAATTTTTTTTGAGAAAGAGAGTAGGGAAGCGAGGGGCAGAGGACAAGGGAGAATACACAAACTACATATACTATACTATATATGTGTGTGTATATATACATATACTATATATATGTGTGTGTAGTTTAAATACTTAAGCTTATCCTTTCAATTAAGGTAAATATTTTCTCAGCCAACCTAAATCAGTGCAGAGACCAAGGTGGAGCTTGATCCTATGACCCTGAGGTCATGACCTGAGCTAAAATCAAGTCATGCTTAACTGACTGAGCCGCCCAGCTGCCCCGGCAACTGTTTCTTTATCTCATATCTCACTTCACAGATCACTTTTGGCTATAAAATTAGAATCAGTTTTGGATTCTCCCACTACCATTTCTCTAGAGATCTTTGCCCCAGTTAGAGAGGTTTAGTAGCACAAAAAAAGAATAAAATAGCGTTCTGTCAGCATCCACAGTAGTAACTTGGTTCTCGTTCAAGGCAGAAACAAGCAGGAAGGTGTACTTTTTGCCTGAATAAATGGTGAATGCAGTTAAAGTGCATCTTGCATTTTGCCCAGAATTTTTTTTTTTAAGACCCAAATATAAATACAAATCATAGCATTTAAACTCCTTTATCCGGGCTGTTTTGATTAAGCATTCTTTTTACTTCTCATCTTTCTCCAGAAATCATTCGGTGATCTTTCAAAAAGATTTGAAATAAAGCACCGCCTTCAATGTAAAAATTTTACATGGTACCTGAACACTATTTATCCAGAAGCATATGTGCCAGACCTTAATCCTGTTATTTCTGGCTATGTGAGTATTTTCCAGCTCCTTTTCACTTGGTATAATGCCTTGCCACAAACATTTATGTGGTTCAGGGACAATTGCTGACATGCTTTCTGGTTTATGGCCTTTGAGATTTTACATTTACTGTTTATTAATACTGCTTCCTGAAATTAATTGAAAAAAATATACCAACCACATAGATTACATTTCTTTTTATAACTTGAAATTTTTCCTTTAGATTAAAAGCATTGGTCAGCCTCTGTGTCTGGATGTTGGAGAAAATAATCAAGGAGGCAAACCGTTAATTTTGTACACGTGTCATGGACTCGGGGGAAACCAGGTGAGCCCTGCACTATAAGTCCTCCCTTCTCACTGACACAAACATGAATAGGTTGTCAGAAGTCTGAGATCAGCTTTGTATTCAGGTAAATGGGTGTTTAAAATGTTTTAGGTTAAGTTTGGCAATTAATATCAAAGTTGCTAAGTACTTGATTTTGACTCTCATTCTGGCTCTGAAAACAATTTGAAGCGACCCACGTACTCAGTAGAAAGGCAAATGAGAAAAATAATAGAATAAAGCCATCTGAAATTAAAAAAACAGGACTTCTAGGTGGATCATTGATGTTGGGGGACTACAGGCAAGGTGATTTTGCAAAATTATGCATAAAGGCTGTATTTACTTAACTTCATTCAGTAGCAAATTATATTAAGTGTTAATACCAAAAGAGCAGTATTAGAAGTTATCTTTGTGGGTCATGATATTATTTCAATATGTTGTGAAATGAAGGCATGTTCTTGATTATCCTTCACTGATGATGTATCTGCTCAAATGTCACTATTTGTCCTCCTATGGGTGCAGACTTACAAAAATATCACTTCTGGTATTTAGCTTCCTTGCCTTGACTTTTACAAGTTAACTCCAGGAAAAATTAGACTCTCTCATTTGTTCATTCAACAAATTCACGGAGTGACCTGAGCATGCCAGGTGGATATTCTGTGGGGTTCAAGCAGTTTAGATTAGAACTCCTTCAGGAAATCTCCATTTCAAAGACAGTGGTTACAGTCAGCAGGATAAGGTCTGGGATAAAGCATTCAGAGTGCTTGAAGAGCATGAAGGAGGTCATCTGAATGAATTAGACTGGGTGCCCATACATTTTCCTTGGAAAGAGGACATTTTGAAAACACTTTTTAGAAGGTACATAGGAGTTAGTGAGGTAGTGGGTGGGAATGAGAACAGGATAAGAAGAGTATGAAGAGGGGCGTACAAAGGACAGAAGCTGGTATGCCTTTTTTCTGTGAATTGCAGGTATTTTGGTAGAGAGCCCAAGACGTGTGTGGAGGCTGTTTGCAATATTAAATACTCGTGATGTCCTGTTTTAATAGGATGGAACTTTGTTGATGTCAGTTTTAAGAAGAAGGAGTCAGTTTATCTCCTGATCTGTCCTCTTCCATGTTTCTTCCTACTCATTAGCCTCAGCTTAATTTAGTTCCAATCCCTACCCATCCAAATGAACCAATCTATTGAGGGTAGTTGACACAGATGCCCAGAAGCCATAGCTAGTGACAGGATCCATTGCTGGATGATTAAGGTGTAATTCTGAAATGGGATCAAGATTCATACACACAGATATATACACATGCATATGTATCTATATATCTATATACATATATCTACATATATGTATATGTGGGTATATATGCATATATAGGAAAATTTAAAATATGTAAATATGTATATATTATGATATACAAATATATTTGTATATATTTGTATATTTTAATATAAATATATAAAATTATATATTAACACATTAATAATACAGTAATGCAATATTATATAATATATAATATATTTATATTGCATATATATGTATATATGCATATAGCATATACTATGTACACATAATTATATATGTATATATATTTATATATGTATACATATTTGTATGTGTACGTATATAATATGTATGTATACATATATACATATTTTAAGTTTTCCTTCTATATATTAGAAGAAAAATAATTATATAAATAATTGCATTCTTTTGGAAATAACACTGGACTATACTACTTAAAATTAAGTTTATGGACAATGAGAAGTATTTTATTGTTTGTAAAAATCTTATCACTAAATATAAATACTTGAAGTTTTTCCTCAGTCTTCCTCTAGCATTACATTTATTTTATCATAAAAGTTGAAAATATCTTTTATGTTGCTTTATATGTTTTTCTTTGGTCATTGTCATGAAGATGTTTTTATAGTCTTGTCTCAAATAATTTGCAAATTATAAATACAACATAGCTGTCTTTTAAAAATACCATTGGGAATGGAGTAGTTCACATATTCTTTCAATATTTGTTTAGTGCCTATAATGTCACTTGCAATGTTACAGTAGTGAAAAAGGCAAAATCTGTACGTTGTGGAGCTTGTGTTCTGGAAGGAGAAGGGGCAAAAAAGAGAGATTTTGGCCATGAAGAAAAATGAAGCAGGATAACATGAACCTGGGGAGTGGGCACGGTTTTGTTTTTGGAGGTTCGGGAAGCCCTCTTTGAGAAGGCGGCCTTGGAGCAAAGGCCTACAGGAGTTGGAGAGGAGCCGTGTTCCGGGGAGGGGAGCATCCTGGCAGAGGGAGGGTGCAAGGCTGGAGGCAGGGGCGGTCAGTGGGGCCATCAGAAAGCCAGTGTGTGGCTGCGGCAGAGTGGTCCAGGAAGACAGGGTGGGAAACAAGGTCAAGACATCAGTAAGGGGCCTCGTCATAGAAGGCTTTGCAGGCCTCCCCTAGGAACTTGGATTTAATTCTCGGTGTGACAGAAGCCATCTTAGAGTTTTGAGCAGGAGGATACTATTTCCCAGTTTATATTTTAAGAAAAGGACTGATTTCTAGCATTGTAATAAAGCCCTCGATTTTATTTTGGTTTATTTCCTTTGAATTTTTTTTCAGTCAAGCACTGCATTTAAACTGCTTTGCAAATTTTAGTTCCTTGAATGCTAAGTGTTTTTGAGATATCATCCAACTTGATCATTTCTTTATCCTCCATTTTACTCTTTTGACCAGATAATATTTGTATAACATAAAACTCCATTGTAACAGTATTTGTATATGCCAAGTAGAAGTAAATATTTTGATAATGTGACTATATTGATCAATATACTGGTGTAGTGCAGTGTAAGTCATTACGGCTTTGTAACACCATGCTTTGTTTCTTTGGCTTCCTGTTCCAAGGTATTTGTTCTGGTTCTAGGTTAGGTCTCTCCAATGTCCCCAGGTACCTAATTACATATTCTTTTTGGTTGCCTAAGTATCTCTGACTCTTTCCTATTCCTTGTAACTTGCCTTTTAATTATTTTTTTAAAAATAATAATGTGTGTGAAGTAAAATATTGGACAGACTTTCCTACCATCTTTGAGATCCTAAAATTTATCTTTCTTTAGGAAGTATAGCCAAAATGCTATTTTCATGATCTACACTCATTTTCATTCAGTCTCTTCATCTGAAGAACTATCAGTTACAAAAATGATGGATAAACTTGTGGAAGGAGCTAAATCAAGCATGAGGCCAAGACCGGGGGAACTCAAGATTAATTCAGTTAATGTTTGTGGAGTGCCTACTCTAATACACACAAAGGGTTTAGAAAAGCCCCTGCTTGACACATAATAAGGGCTCAATAAATATTAGTGCTAAGACTAATTTTTTCATTATTGAAAATCCCTTATGTTCACTTTTTTTTATCTTTGGAATGTCAACATTATGGAATATTTGATTTGTAACAGATGTTATTACTAGATACACTGCCTGACTTTGGTCTATGGTGAAACCAGCTAGCTACACGCACAATTCCAATAGAGTGTTATAAAAGTTATTTCTGGGGTACCTGGGTGACTCAGTTGTTAAGCATCTGTCTTCAGCTCAGGTCATGATCCCAGAGTCCTGGGATTGAGCCCCTGCATGGGGCTCCCTGCTCAGCGGGAAGCCTGCTTCTCCCTCTCTCACTCCCGCTGTTCCCTCTCTCGCTGTGTTTCTCTCTATCAAATAAATAACTAAAAATTTTTTTTAAAAAAGTTATTTCTTGGGGTGCCTGGCTGGCTCAGTTGGTTAAGCAACTGCTTTCAGCTCAGGTCATGATCCTGGAGACCCAGGATTGAGCCCCACATCGGGCATCCTGCTCGGCGGGAAGCCTGCTTCTCCCTCTCCCAGTCCCTCTGCTTGTGTTCCCTCTCTGGCTGTGTTTCTCTCTGTCAAATAAATAAATAAAATCTTTAAAAAAAAAAAGTTATTTCTGATGTACTATAGGAAGCCTGAAAAGGGTGTAATTTAGTTCAGTAGGATAAGCTCAGGGAAACCAAAGAAGCAAAGTAACATTTGAATTGGCTTTTCAAGTATAAAAAAGCAATTAGCTAGGCAGAGAAGGATGCAGAGGCTATTTCAGGAAGAACACAGTAAAGCAGTCTTGGACTTATGGATGCATATGTCCTACACTGGTAAGACTGTGTGAGAGGAGATGGTGTACAGTTCAGGCAGTGGCTGATGTAAGATGGAAAACGGAAGAGTTTGTGTACTAGTTAAAGAGTATGGACTTCCTCTTAGTAATAGTAGTGACTCACTCGAGTAAGGGAGGTGGGGCCTCAACTCAGTGTTAAAGACTTAACTGGCAGCAGAGTGAGATTGCAGAAACTGCAGGTAGCTGAAATAGTACGGTGGAGATTCTGAGTGCTGGAATAAGAGAAGTGAGGTACAGAGTAAAGTGTGATGGTGACATCTGAGAGGGAAATTCAGTAGAACTAAGAAGCTAATTAGTTAATTGGTCATATGGGGAGAGAGAAACATTAATCCTAGTGATGACAGCTAAGGTGAATTAAAAGCTTACCATGTACCAGTTACTGCTCTGAGTGTTTTACATATATTAGCCCTCTTATCCTCATAACCCTGTGGGGCAGGAAAACTATTAAATTACCCATTTTATAGGCAAGGAAACTGAGACATGGAGAGTACCTCATTTAATCGTTCCTACTGTAAGTGAAAATGCCATTAATTGAGATGAATAAGAGAGAAGGAACACTTGTGGAGAGGAAGAAGAGGCAGTTAATGCGCTTGCTGGAAATTTCCAGGCCCTTCTCTGTGGCATACCTGTCCTAACTAACCTCCAGTCCACGTGATTAACTTCCAATTTCTGACATTGCAGGGAGACATTACCTTCTTCTGTAACTACCTGCTGGTGATAGGCTGGAAAAGAGTCATAGCATCTTCTGTCGTAAAAGCTCAGCTTCTATTTCTAACACCTATTTTTATTGTATTAGTTTGTTGAGTACACATGACTTCATTATTCAGTGAGTTGCAGATTTTTTTTTAATTATTATTATTGGACCATTATTTTGCAGCTGAGGATACAGGCTGAGGATACAGGTCAGTAATAACATTCCTGTTTTCACAGTATTTTGAATACTCAGCTCAACATGAAATTCGGCATAACATCCAGAGAGAATTATGCCTTCATGCTGCTCAAGGTCTTGTTCAACTGAGAGCGTGTGCCTACAAAGGTCACAGGACAGTGGCCAGTGGAGAACAGATATGGGAGATCCAGAAGGTACCCCAGTGCAATTAATTCACCCCTTTCTGTAAATATTTTGATTAGCTCTAATTGCTTATCTGGGAAAATGCATGAAACATAACATATTAATGTGATCCATCAGTATTTCTCTGTCTTTGTTGACTTTGTTATTGTGTCTGTCTACTGGTGTGATGAGAGAATGTATCTATGAATTAAATAGTCTCAGGAGCAAGTTGCTTAATGAAAGCATGATTTATACAGATCAACACTTTTGTAAATTATTAATAACAGTTGCTCATATTTGTCTTTTTAGAGTTTCTTACAATGCTTCTGACAACAGTCACTTTTTTTTGTCATGGCAAAGACAAAAAAAAAA
>PITA01008573.1:0-83458 GCA_004023965.1 Spilogale gracilis | reverse complement strand
TAATCTAGGGAGGGAAATGAAACAACAGAGATTTTGAACACAGAAACAAACTGAGGGACTTGGAGGGAGGGGGGTGGAGGGATGGGAGAGCCTGGTGGTGGGTACTGGGGACACCTAAAGCGTGGAGCACTGGGTGTGGGGAATGGGGAATGAATCTTGAAACACTGGAAAAAAAAAATTTAGTAACAATAAAAAAAAAAAAGAATAAAAAAAAAAAAAAGAAAGTAACAGCTCTTGGTTACTCCTGAAATTCAGCTGTTGGGGAAGCATTAGAAATTTGGAAATGCAGGCTGGCAAAATGAGAGTTCTATCTAGATGAGCTGGCTCCCTCGTTGTGCTGGGGCCTGACAGCATCAAGAAATGATACAGGAGATTTTCTTTCTCTCTTCCCAGACTTTTGAGTCACTTGTTGTAAGTCAGAATATTAAAAATGTTCTAGATCAAAAAAAAAATCTGTACAATAAGGGATATATATGTATATGACTATTTAACACATTCTTATTCTCAAATGTATTCTTAAAACTACTTAATTAAACATAAAAAGTTTAATATGAGTCATATTTAAGGTGATAATAGACACTGTTGATACTCAAAAGTATCTGCATTACAACATTCAGTTGGACAAAAGGTTTAAAATGATCAATAGAAATACCCCATAATTAAAACTGTATTCTCGCCATTACATGCATAGGAAGCCTTCGAAGAAGAGATTTTCAAAATAACAAAAAATATTCTCGGCATAAGAAAAGGGTCACATCACTATTTCAAAAGAAAGCTGACATGTCAGAGGTAGCAACTGTATAATTAGCAATTATTAATCATTCCATTTACTGAATAATCCACACCTTGCCCCTCTAATTTGTAATACTGGTTTTATCTTAAAAAATTCTTCTTTAATGAATAACTTTGTGTTCTGTTCATTGATCTGCATATCTTGTTGCTGGGCCAGCACCACAATTACTTAATCAATAAAGTTTTACAATAATTCTATATCATTGATAACAATAATAGACATATTATCTTATTTTTATACATTTCATTTTCCATACAAATTTTGAAGTAAATTTGTTGTTATCAGGAAATCTACAGATTAAAGTAAAATTGCATATGCTACATAAATGATACTAATAAACTGAAGAAATCTGATCTTTCAGTCACTTATTTTACCATTTAAGAATTAGTCACTAGTCTCCATCTACAAAAATAGAATTTTGGTGTATAGTCATGATATTTTTAACCTATAATCCTGGTTTATTTATTGTTAATTTATTATTGAGTTACGGTATAATTTTGAGTGTTATTTTTTAAGGTATCTTTAATTTTCTAGGCGCCTGGGTGGCTCAGTGGGTTAAAGCCTCTGCCTTCAGCTCAGGTTATGATCTCAGGGTCCTGGGATCGAGGCTTGCCTCAGGCTCTCTGCTAAGCAGAGAGCCTGCTTCCCCTTCTCTCTCTGCCTGCCTCTCTGCCTACTTGTGATCTCTCTCTGTCAAGTAAATAAATAAAATCTTAAAATAAAAAAAAAAAAACTAAGCAATTTTCTACTTGATCAAGTAAGTATCTTGAGGTTCATCTAATTTTTAAGTGGTTATATATTTTAAATATTTCATTAATACTTTATGTTAACTTGTGAGATCCATTTGCTTCCTTGTTTTTTTTTTCCCACACGCACTTTAATTTAAAAAAAAATTTTTTTTTGTAAATGTGCTGAAATGCCTTAGCACAGGCGCAATGGAAGATCCTTTATATCTCTGCATTGAGAAATTCAGTAAATAGTACTCTTTTGTCTCTTTTGTATTCTATAAAGATACATACGCTTCTCTCCTTGTTTAGCTCTATTACAACTCACATTAAATGCTTCTTTATATAAAGAATAGAATTACTGTGTTAAGCTTGACACATACATCTTCTCATGCCCTTTCATGGACTTCTTTTTAGGAATCATTGGACTGACAAAATGACCTTCCTCCTACTTACTTCAGCTATCTGAATCTAACTTATGTCTAATTTCTTTTCCCATGCCCAAAATAAACATTTGCCCCATATAATTTTCTAAATGTAAATAAAGGTATATGTGAATTTCTCACCAAATCATGAATTTGTTTGCACTATTAAAGTTCTGAAGTCCATTTTACAAATGACAGTGTAATTATGAAATGCAATGTTCTGCCTGTATAAAACGATTTATAAAATATAGAATTAAAATGTGTATTACATTCAGATTTATTTGTAAATAATGTAATTGTTCTTGAGATAATTATCTCTGTTTTGTATTTTCTTTAGTTTAGAAAGAAAACACAACTTAAGTGACATGGGTTATAAATGCAGATATTTGTATGAATGTGTTTATAGGCTTATTTTATGTATTACTAAAAATAAAATCAACAGTAGCAATTTCACATTTTGATGTTATTTGTACTTTAACTGTTGAGCTTAATTGTGTCCTCTGTCTATAGATTATTTTGCATTGAAAATGTTGGTATGCATAAATTATCCCATAGATCTCAGTAACAAGAGAAAGATAGTAACTTAACACCAAAAGAATGTTAAAATAGAAATGTTATCATAATGTGGTGCAAAAGGTTATGAGAATGGTTAAAAAATAGGAGGGATGGCTTAAAGTAAGTTAGAAGTCACAGAGATACCTGTATGTTTTGTTTAATTTTAACAAAAATATGAAACTCCTATTGAAAGATTCTGATGTGATGAGTACCATCTGCTCTTATTTTGTAATATAACAATTTGCATAAAATCTATTAAGTTTGCTCTATTGCATGCTTCAGGAATTTAATAACCCAGAATTATGGATGATATACAGTACTTGGTAACAAATGTTAATAAACAAAAATTGTACTTCAAACTAGAAATGCATATAGAAACTAATATATAATCTTAGAGAAAATAAAATGATTGCAAATTGTTTTCATTGGTTTTAGTAATTAATTTGTTCTAATTAAGAAGGTGTGATTTGTATTTCTATGTTTCTAAGTCTTTGGAGTATTACAGAAAATGAAGTTTCATCATTAACTTGGTTGCACACAATGGGTATTATAAAATGCCTTTTCTTAGTCTCTCTTTTTCTCTCATTTTCTCTTCTTTATAAAGTAATGAATCCACATTAAATTATATTTTAGCTGTAAAAGTGAAAAGATTTGCTTAAAACTTTTTGTTATCTATGCAAACATGGTATCTATGAGGCCTTGGGTACAACAAGAGTGCCATCCCTTTACATTCTTTTAGAAAAGTTATTATTCTCTCTCCCAATCTGAATTATTCCTAGGTTTGGCTTCCACTGGAGGAAAGAATACTCAAGACATATTACACCTGAGTAATCTTTTAGGATAATACCTATACTTTATGTACATGCATTCCATTCCTATACTCTATTAAAGCCAAGGTTATTACACAATGCAAATGTATTCAGGCTTCATTAAGGACCCCTGTTTAAATTGCAAAGGTTTGAAGAGTCTATGCAGGTGTTTCTGTACATGCAGAATATACCACAGTACATAAAGACAAGCTTTGGACCATAGATCTCTATACCCAAAATTTGGATTTTACTTCATGTTAGCTAAGGGAACTTAGGCAAAGTTATTTCTAATGATAAGAGTCTTTCCAGAAATAAGGAAACCCAATAGTAATCACTGTAAAGGACTAATGTGTAGATCAAATGAACTAGAAAATATGTAGCCAGTGCCCAGCACAGAGAAATAACAAAAAATGGTAGCATTTTTAAAATAAGTCATTCTGGTGTCTATTTGAAACCATGGAGCAGTCTGTCCTTGTAAATGATAATTTGTGGAACCAACTAGACATTATTATAATATTCCTGACACACTGTACCATTTTACATTTGAAGGGTTTATTCTGTCGAACAACAACGGTACAAGTGAAACAATGTGTGATGTGTGTGTGTGTGTGTGTGTGTGTGTGTGTGTGTGTGTGTATTCTGTCCTTTGTATCTGTCAACACTATTAACAATATATAAAGATAAGTCTGAGTGACAACAATGAAGTGTTTTTCATATATTCTTGTGGTTTCAAGTGAAACAAAACCTATCATTTCAACTTATTAATCTTTGCCAATATTGTTATTTTAGGAAGGGAATGAAAGTAAATTTGCTTTCATTCTTAAGGTTTTCTCTTAATTCCCCATGTTTTATTCACTTTGGAACAAAAATTGAGAAAAATGGCCTCAGTCAGCCAGACAGCCAACCAATCAACAACTGAATATTGAGTATATATTACGTGCCAGACACAGATGATAGGCATCCAAGAAACAACAACAATTAAATAGTCATATTTTCTACATGAAGAGAGTCTTGGTTTAGTCAAATATACACAAATACAGTGCAGTAAAATGTGTTTCTAATAAAATATACATATTTTACATATATTATATATATATATATATATATATATATATATATATGACATTAAATGAGAGTGACTGACCCAATTATTGGCTGAGCAGAGATATGATAGTCAATATGATCCTTGAAAATTTTCTGGAAGTATGAATAAGAGTTCACATGGTAGAGAAAAAAAATATGTCAGTTGTTTGAGTAACAACAAAAACAAAAGGCTTAATAAGATTCAAACAGGATGAGTTTCAAATGATTACAACTCCTAATATCTCTATTCAATATTTTCCCAAATAATTACATATTACTCCAATATAAGTCATATAATTTTTAGAGTGATTATTTTAAAATATTTTTTAAGATTTTATTTATTTATTTGACAGAGAAACACAGTGGGAGAGGGAACATAAGCAGAGGGACTGAGACAGGGAGAAGCAGGCTTCCTGCTGAGCAAGAAGCTCAATGTAGGGGTCTCCAGGATCATGGGTCTCCAGGATCATGACCTGAGCTGAAAGCAGTCGCTTAACCAACTGAGCCACCCAGGCACCCCATAGAGCGATTATTTTAGAGTAAAAACTTGAAGATAATAAACCATATACAAAAACTATTATTTGACAATATTATCAAAAACTACTAAATATCAAACCCCT
This sequence comes from Spilogale gracilis, assembly GCA_004023965.1. Taxonomy (NCBI): domain Eukaryota; kingdom Metazoa; phylum Chordata; class Mammalia; order Carnivora; family Mephitidae; genus Spilogale; species Spilogale gracilis. The sequence goes on along the minus strand of PITA01008573.1, from coordinate 78,448 downwards.
CCATATAATATTTGATGATGTTGCTATGATCTCCCTAATTTATACATAAACATACTGCAGTGAAAAAGGATAACTATTTATTTGATCTGTGATCATATAACTAATAAATGAATGCACCTATATCCAAAATAACATCCAGCTTGGGAGCCTGGGTGGCTCAGTGGGTTAAACCCTCTGCCTTCAGCTCAGGTCATGATCTCAGCGTCCTGGGATCCAGGCCCTTGTCAGGCTCTCTGCTAAGCAGGGAGCCTGCTTCCTCCTCTCTCTCTGCCTGCCTCTCTGCCTACTTGTGATCTCTCTCTGTCAAATAAATAAATAAAATCTTAAAAAACATAAAAAAATAAAAACAAAATAACATCCAGCTTACTAAAACTTGCATATTTTTATCTAGTCTATACTACTTATGATTCTTATTTTTAAATCCTTCTATTTTATCCTTTTTTCCCCCATAGAGTAATTAGTTTAGTGGCTTGGACAGAGCTATTTATCTATATCATCTTCACCTCACTCAAAACATATATAGTGAGTGCCTATCATTGGTTAAATACCCTTCTAGTCATGAGAAATACAGTAGAGAACTAAACCACTCTTGCCTAGAAACCTGTTCCATGTGTAACTATAAGACCACAGGTAATTGCAGTGTATAACTTGAACAAATGAGTCTAACATCCCTGGAGTACAATTACATTCCTCCTATTTCTGTAAATGAAGTTTAAAATGTTGAAACACACTATCAAAACAAAAATTGCACTGAACAAAGTTCAACATTCAAGGAAGACTTTCTGTAAGGCTTTTGCAACAGTGGAGAGGGCACAGAACTCACTTAGAACTCAATTTCACTCAGACAAAAGCTGGGAGGGCTTTTAAGCACTGGAGTAAGCTAGTAGAAAAGTATTAGAGGACTTCAGCAGGGCAGGGATTGATTAATGATTAATGGGATGTGCCAGATGCATTCAGTTTTTCCTGAGTTTTCAAGTTCTTTCTTTTTCTTTTTCTTTTTCTTTTTCTTTTTCTTTTTTTTTCTTTACTCATTGGAGATGGAGAGAGAGAAAGAAAATGAAGGAGTTCATAAGCTGAGGAAAGAAGCAGAGAGGGAGAATCAGACTCCCTGCTGTGCTGGGAGCCCAGCATGGGGCTCTGTCCCAGGACCCAGAGATCATGATCTGAGCTGAAGGCATAGCTTCAACCATCTGAGCCACCCAGGCACCCCAACAAGTTCTTTCCTTTTGATTAGATCATTTGTATTTGCTCATTAGTGCCCATCACAGTTGGTGTCTTGCCTTCTTACTGAGACAGGCAGATAGGGGTGCTGTTTTCCTTGATGATTACATTTTAAAGGAATGGCTCCTAGGAACTTTACATTACTGGGTTGTAAAACTGGCAAGAGGATTTTTAGGAGATTTACATCTCAAGGGGACAGAGAGTTTACAAGTTTTCTAGAGTAAATGGTCTAAGAGAAAAGAGGTCAGAGTCTAGAGTCAATAGAAGCATTTAAAAACCAGTCAAACTGAGGGAAACATTAGGCTTCCTTGGTTACTAAACATGCTGGATTGTCAGGAGCACATTTTTTTTTACATACTGTTTCTTCCTTATCTCCACTGTATTATTTAAGGCCCTTGGGCACTTAATTCACACTCTGGTCACTCAAGTGTTAGCAAAGTTTTGTTTAATGTATTTTGTTTAGACTGAAAATTGTTTTTTCCAAAACTAATATAAGCAACATTTTCAATTGAGAAATCTCATATATTTTTAATAACTAGATTTTTTGCTGCCCTTGAAAAATTCAAGAATCTGCCCTCTTGAGCATTTATATTTGTAGCCCTTATCTTTTTTATAATCTAAAGGAAAATTACTAATCCATAAGCAAATCATGGGAAGCCTTGATATCTAAAAGTCCACTATAGCCATTTTTGTCATTGATCCACTCCACTATGCTGTCCTTTGGCTTTCTCTAAACCCAGAACAGTGTGGCCTTCCAATGACGAAGTTTATGATGAAACCTTGTTATTTATATGAGCCACGGTGAATTCATCTTATTTAAGTAGACTTACTTATAATAAAGGTATAGTGGGTATTTACAATACATAAATGATTTCAAAGTGTATTTTAAGAAGCTTGTATCTCAAATGCCTACCAGATCATGATCATATTTAGAAGGTGTTCTTTTAATTGAAAAACTGTTGAATAATGGATTAAGTTCAAATGTTATCATTACATGAAGTTCTCCACTTATTTCTCTCTATATACTATTTATGCAATGACTTACATGAAAATATGGAGTTTGATCTTACAATATTGGTAGAGGTCTTTAAGTTAATTGAAGTAACAAATTTGACTATTTTATGTGGTTGCATTGGACTAGACATCTTGGTCAGCATCCAGGGGACAAAATTTAGCAGACAGGATTTTAGGGAAATAAGCAGACCATGTAAACAAAAGGTCTTAGAATTTTAGTTCGTTTGCTTTATAACTCTGCTTCTTGAAATAACTAATCAGGCTTATTTATATTATTCAACTGATAGTATTCAGACATAAGGATAAAAAATAATAATGCTCTTAAATTAGTGAAATATTTCAGTAATGTTGAGTTCAGTCTGCAGGCAACCTTTTATGAGTGAGATCAACAGTTTACAGCAAATCTAGTAGCAAAACATAATTATTAAATTAATCAACAAACAAATTAATACAGACCTTATGAGAGGACTGGAAAACACATAAATCAAGGGGAAAAGAAAGCTAAAACTATTAGTTGATAATAAGGTTATAGTTGTCAAAGTTCATCATATATATATATATATATATATATATATGATTTTATTTATTTATTTGACAGAGAGAAACACAGCTAGAGAGGGAACACAAGCAGGGGAAGTGACAAAGGGAGAAGCAGGCTTCCTGCCAAGCAGGGAGCCTGATGTGGGGCTCAATCCTCTGGGACCATGACCTGAGCTGAAGGCAGTCGCTCAACCAACTGAGCCACCCAGGCAACCCATCAGCCTATGTTTTTAAATGTTGTCCTTAAAATAAATTATGTACTTTTCTAAAGAATATTATTTTTTATTTTATATTTTAATATTCTATATAATAGTATTTTACATCTCTGTATATAAACCAAGGTTGAAGACCCTGAATAACAAAACTTGAACAAATATGCCATAATATTGGGACCAACTGATTTGTGATTTAACGCACACAAAAAGTAAATCTTAAATATAGTCCACTAAATTAAACTGGGACTTTTACAATTCAAATTCACATAGATAATCCTAAATATAAATAATCCTCAGAGTCTTCATCTATAGCACAAAATTCTTCTGTATTGTTTATCTAGTAGCCTTTTTTAAAAACTGTGTCTGGAAAAATCAATAAAAATAAGATTCAGGAAGTTTTTGTAGTTTAATTTAAACACAGAGTTTATAAGATTTAGCTTAATAAAATTGGAAAAACAAGAAAAATTAAGTTTGTAAAATTGATTTTTAAAGAGTAGAGATTTTCTAGAGCTCAGCAGGTATGTGATGGGATTTAAGGTACTTTCATAGCTAAAAATATGATTCAAAAAACAAAGATGCATTCAACATGAGCTGGGTTATTAAAATTGTCTACAGAACCAGGATTTAACTATCATTTTTAAATTATACTTCTTAAAGTGGTTATGTGTATGTGTGTGGGTGCATGTGTGTGCATTTGTGTATGTTTGTATGTTTTAACACAAAATATGATGAATAGAAGCTACCCAGAGGTTAATTTCAATTAAGTTGTACCAAGAAGCAAAACACAGAATCATTTCAGTGTAACAATGATATTGGCTTTCTAGTAGAAGGTCAAATAAGGGAGAGTTAAAAGAGAAGTTTTTCTATCCATTGTCATTCCTATATTCACAGAAGAAATCAATCAAATAAAAATCCTCATCTTCAAAGGTCCGAATATGGGTATTGCAAGTTTATAGAAAATATACTGGAATTCTATAGCTGTTATCAATTTCAGCTCTTCAAAATGCAAATGACGGAAAACACATACTGGGTTAAGAAAAAAAGAGTGTTTATTAGCTTAAGTAATTCAAATGTTTCAATATGGTTATAGATGAACATTCAGATGGGCAGACCCTTGCTTCTATAGTTCTACTTTAAATTCAGCTGGATCTTCCCACCATACAAGTTGACCACCAGCAGTACTAATCTTATATTCTATTTTTTTTGGCAACATCAATAGAAACAAATTGATTATACTTAAAATAGCTCCACAACAATTCTAGACTAAGTCTCATTGACCTGGGGTTGCATACCCTCCCTGTTAGTCATACTGGCTTTAAGGCTTGCTGCAGTCATAAATACACACTGTAATGGCAGTTTTAAAACAAGAAAGTGTTATTTGTTGCTCAAGCCATGACTGATGTAGGTCAAAAGACTCCTTCCCATCTTTCAGTCATGTCATTTTAAACCTATGATCTTAAAATCTCTATAGCAGGAGAAGAGACGGAAAACACCGAAAAAGCATGTTGAACTGACTTGCCAAGAATTCAATCACATACACTCACCTAAGTGAAGGGGAGCCTGGAAAATATACTTCCCTATATGTCCAGAAGAAAAGAAATGAAAAGGACTTGTTTCTGCTACATGTTTCCTTCCCCAGTCATTTTTCAGAGAGGGTTGGTTCTCTAATGGACCAGATATATCCACTTTAGGTGGGGGGTGCTTAGGGAGATCAACATTGTTCAGTTTCATTGAAAAGTAAGCTTGATGGTTTCACAAAGGAATCCAGACTTGCTTTTATAGCAAATAAGGGAATAGAGATAAAAATACTGGATAGACTCAAAAAAACAAAAACAAACAAACAAAAATACAAACAGTTGTTATTTACAAGGCAGAAATAGAGAAACATACACCATTTCAACTTTACCAAATAATAATTCAGTCAGGTACATTTGAGTTACGTGGTTTTTAAAATCAACCTTATCTTCTTCAAACAAATATATATATTTGATAAGATAAAAAAATTTTAAAAAATTTTAAAAATTGATAAGATAAATCATTGATTAAAAAATGCAATGGAAAATGTTATGCTTAATGATGCTATATTTCATTAGGTTTATAAAAGTAGAAATAGAACTAGATTATTGTATGTTATAGGTGATTTGTAGAGTTAAGGGAATGTATAGGTATCTGAGTTACTGACACATACCCAAATTTGTGAGGATAAGTTTATTTATTCACTTATTTTTTTATTTTTTAAGATTTTATTTATTTGAGAAAGAGAGAGTAGGGGGGAGTGGGAGAGGGAGAGGCAGATTCCCCGCTGAGCAGGGAGTACCACTTGGGGCTCTGTCTCAGGATCCTGGGATCATGACCTGAGCTGAAGGCAGACACTTAACCAACTGAGCCACTCAGCCTCCCCAATGTGAAGATAAATTTAGATTTTTTCAAGAATAATATATTTGGGGCACCTGGGTGACTCAGAGGGTTAAACTTCTGCTTTCGACTCAGGTCATGATTTCGGGGTCCTGGGATAGAGTCCCACATTGGGCTCTCTGCTCAGCAGGAAGCCTGCTTCCCCCTCTTTCTCTGTCTGCCTCCCTGACCATTTGTGATCTCTCTATATATCAAATAAATAAATAAAATCTTAAAAAAAGAACAATATATTCGTAGAATCCTACAATTAGAAAAAAAGGATAAAGATCACCTAATTCAACAAAAATCTTATATGCAAATGCCTCATTCATGACCCCATGTAAAGTGTATAGAATATGTGGTGATGGTTGTCATTTTTATATTTAAATTTAAGCCATACACTAATATATTAATAGCTGCCACATTTTATTCATAAAACTATTATCAGATTTTAAAGAAAATTGAGTTTTACCCAAAAGTTTTAGTAAAATTAATATAATGTTCAACTGTAACCTAATAAAGGTGCTGAACAGTGGTGTATGCAAAGCTAACATGACTATTTTATTTCTTGGCATTTTATTTTTCAGTTACGAAGTTGAACTGATCGGCTATTTTTATAAAAATAAATATCATAATGTGTTAAGTAAATGAATTTCTAGTCCATCATACCTCATTTAGTTCTATAAAATTCTATACAATAGTCATAGGTTATAAACATGTGTAGCTACATTCAGTTTGGATGTACCTAATGTTATTTACCCTTTTTCCCATGCCTTTGAAGAAATTTTGTGTAAAACCATGGTATCAGGGATCCTGGAAAGGTAGAGATTGTTTAAGGCCACTTGGAAAGGGATCCTGCTGGCTTTATTATAAGGAGTCAACCTGGCTGAGGCTTTAACTAGTTGCTTTAACTACCAGGGGACAATATCTATAGAAGTATTTATTTTAAAGGAAGTGCAGAGATTGGAAATATAAATCTTTTAAGATTCCTCAACCTAGAATATACAAAGATTTTTGAAAGACAATAAGGTGTCAGTGTTTTCAACTCTAACAACACATAATCTGCATGTAGTATGTCCCTAGAGAGAAAGAGGAAGACAAGGGAAGCCATACTAATTTATATTAATTTACTTGCTCTCTGTGCAGGCAATTACTGAATCCTCAGTTAAGTAAATCAGAAATAAATGTCTCTTCCCATCAATCCATATTCCATTTGAAAATTTTCAATGAATATTCATCGAGTTTCCATTTATATCACAGTTCGCCCCCAAGAGGTAATTAGTTAACTCAATTAGTTAACCCATTTTTCCTTATCTAAGTAACTCAAAATGACCTTACTAGAATTTATTAAGTGTCAAAATCTAACTTACCATCCATAGAAAACTTAGGCCAACAACAAGGTGTTATATGACACCATGAGAATGAAGAAACCTAAAGCCAGAAAGGAGAAAATGCTTTAGTATAAATGACCACATTTAAATAATGACTTTAAGTGGTTGACCCTGAACAACACAGGTTTGACCATGCATGTATGTATATGTATATATGTATATACATACACATATTTGTATATATATCACTATAATATATATAATATAGCACTATAAATATATTATTTCTTCCTTATGATTTTCTTAATAATTGCTCTTCAGAGACAGAGAGAGAGAGAGAGAGAGACACCAAGAAACAAATCCTTAACTATAGAAAATACAAACTGATGGTTACCAAAGGAAAGGTGGAGGGGGAATGGATGAAATAGATGATGGGGATTAAGGTTTGTACTTGTGATGAGCATGGGGTGTTGTATGGAACTGCTGAATCACTATATTGAACACCTGAAACTAATATTACACTGTATGTTAACTAGAATTCAAATAAAAACTTGCAAAAATGTTTCTTCTTTTCTCTAGCATATTTTATTATTAAGAATACAATGCAATATGTACATCATACACATTATGCTTTAACTGTTTATGTTTTCAGTAAGGCTTACAGCCAACAGTAGTTTATTAGTAGTTAAGTTTGGGGGGAATATAAAGTTATATACAGATTTTCAACTTCACAGAGGTTGGCACCCCAACCCTCATGTTGTTCAAAGGTCAACAATAATTGGCACAAAAAGATAAACTGAGGGAGAAACTGTAATAAATTTAAAAATGGGTCATATTTTGATCTTGATTCAAAAATTAAAAACAGCAACAAAAACACAGTAAAGCTATATTTTTGATACTTTTTAAAAAGAAAATGGACTGTAATTACATGGTATGAATTAATTATTTTTAAACTCTTTGGCATGCTAATAGTATTATAGTGAAACCTTTATCCTTTTGTGATATAATGAGTAATGTGTTTATAGGGGAAGAAAATGTGTTATTAGTCTCTCCTCTTAGGGCTGAAGATGAAGATGGGAGAGACTGTGATATAAGTGAATTTTTCTTCTAATTTTATGATGATGGCATTCTTGAGTATTAGAGCCATGTAGCAGTAGTTAGTTGAGAAAGAAACATGCTTAATATATCAGGCAGTATCACCACTGTGCCAATCAGGGTGTGGCATTCCGTTACTAGCAATAGTCATTCTATGACTTTGTATGCACAGGTTTACATGTTTTTTAAAAAGAAATAACTGGTCCACAATGGAGTCACTTGTGCTAAGCCCCATGTCTGCAAACCAAGACTTAACACCTAACCTAATTACATTCTCAGCCCCTCCCAGGAAACTAACCTTAAGTAGTCAGTCTGGAATTTCCTGGTCAGCACTAGTGAGGTAAACTGACAGGCCTAAAGTAAGGTGACCTTGCCTGAAACAATCCATTCTTTCTCCATTTCTGTGTATAAACAGCTTCCATTTTGTACAGCTCATTGAACGGGGATCCTTTCTATTCACTAGATGTGATGGTGGCCAATTCATGAACCACTGAATAAAGCCAGTTAGATATTCAAATTTACTCAGTTGAATTTTGCTTTTTAGCAATGTTCATGTATGTACATGCATGCATATACATATAGACATAATGCATTTAGTTTTTCTTTTTTCCTTTTGACCTTGAATAGTTCATAAACATTGAGGAGGAACCCAAATAATTTAAATTGGCTATTTGAGAAATTCTGTTATAAAGTCTAATATGAAAAATGAACTTTTGTCCTCGCTTAGAAAATCATAGTTTCATAGTTTGAAAGGGACATATGCCACAAAAAAATTTTCCACAACTTTTAAGATAACTCCATATTTTATTGTCAATATGGATATATTTTATTTGAGATCTAATTTTTACTCTATTGACATATTAATACCATTAAAATCTCCTAATAAAAAGACATTAAAAAACCCAAAATATTTTGATATTTCAACATTAAATTCAGTAAACACTCTGTATGGAGGTACTTTTATAACCCTAACAAGAGCTTTAAATAAATGTTTAGACATTATGGGCAAGATGGTACCAAATGCTATGATTAATGTTACTAAACAGTTTCTATTATAAACTTCTGTTTTCAGAACCTGACATGATTCTGAAAAAGTCTCGGTTTGCACTAAAGTGTCGCATGTTTTGCCTCTTTCCCTAGGTGATTTTTTTCTCACATGTGGGAGGAAAATCTGTTCCCTTTTTCCAACAAGTGAGAATGTGGAAAATATATTTTTCATTGTAAAAATAATTTGCTACCTATTTGTATTTAAAGTAGTTCAAATGGCATGCTTGTATAACTATTCCAAATAATTCTGTACTTTTTATTTTGATTATAAAAATTACACGTAATTATTGTAAAACCATTTAGAAACACAGAAGCAGGGGCGCCTGGGTGGCTCAGTTGGTTAAGTGACTGCCTCCGGCTCAGGTCATGATCCTGGAGACCCAGGATCGAGCCCCACATTGGGCTCCCTGCTCAGTGGGAAGACTGCTTCTCCCTCTCTCACTCCCCCTGCTTGTGTTCCCTTTCTGGCTGTGTTTCTCTCTGTCAAATAAATAAAATCTTAAAAAAAAAAAGAAAGAAACACAGAAGCATTTAAAGAAATATAAAAACACACAGAGAGATCACCACAGTTCATATTTTTTCTTTGTCGCCTTTAAAAATATATATATACTAGTATTTTAAAAATTAGAATAAACAAATATGTAGCAGCAAGCCATGTTTTTAAATGTCTTAAATTGTAATTCTAAATGTCTTCATAATAACTTATCAATGCAAGAGTTATAATCTTTTAAGTAATTATCAATTGTCTCCAATTTCTTATAATAAAAATTACTAGATGGTATATAACCTCATACACCCATATTTATATGAACCTGAATATTTTTTCAGAAAATTTCTTGAATTGGACAAATCTTCTTGCTGTTAACTGATATATGATCTCCCATTTATTGAGGACAAAACTAGATTATTTTCCCATCATCCTTTAAAATTTTTCTCCAATCAAATGTTAATAGATTTAATGGGCATCACATCCAAATCTTTCCAATAAAATCTCTGGGTATGATCCTCCATGTTCTTTTTCCATCGTGGAAGACTGGCAAGATGGCTTTGGAAACACTGGTTAAATTTAATATCTGCTATGGCCTTAGCTTCTTAGTAATTATCTGCAGAAAAGTTTGCTGATGACTTGCATAGTTGCCCAGGACTGTTACTTGAGAAACAGATTTCTTGTTCTTTAAGCTACTATAAATTTATTTATTTACTTTTTGAGATCTATTTATTTATTTGAGAGAGAGAGAGAGAGAGAAAGAGAGAGAGAGAGAGAGCACTAGCAGGAGGGGCAAAGGAAGAAGGAGAGAGAATCTCAAGAGACTCTGCTGTTGATCATGTAGTCCATGTGGGGTTAATCTCACCAGCTGAGCAAAATCAAGTCAGTAGCTCTCAACTGACTGTGCTACCAAGGAGTATCCCCTGCCCTGGGTTTTAAATATTAATTTATTTATTTGAGAGAAAGAGAGAGAGAGAAACTACTATAAATTCAGAGTACCTTTTTGTACTACAGTTTAACCTACCTGAACTAATAATTTTTGAGGATTTTTAATATATAGGCTTAAACTGTATTCCAAAAACTTTGTAGTAACTTATAGCTAAAACGGTACTTGATAATATTACCAAGTCAGCACTACTTTTTTTTAAAGATTTTATTTATTTATTTGACTCAGAGACAGAGAGAGAGAGAGAGAGGGAGAGAGATCACAGGCAGGCAGAGAGGCAGGCAGAGAGAGAGGGGGAAGCTGACTCCCCGCTGAGCAGAGAGCCCGATGTGGGACTCGATTCCAGGACTCTGAGATAATGACCTGAGCTGAAGGCAGAGGCTTAACCCTCTGAGCCACCCAGGTGCCCCACCAAGTCAGCACTATTGCAAATATTGGGGAGCTTACTAAACAGGGCCCCAGTAAGAGAGAAAAAAAAAAGAAAGTTTATATTCACATAATACACTGTTTATTTGTAAGTCTATCAACAAGGGTTTGGATTGTACATAATAAAATTACAAGGGCTAGAATACTGGATATAGTAATATGGGTTCCACTACCACTGCAGTCCCTGAAACACAAAGGGGAGAAGGAATTACCTCAATCTGAGACAGACCAGTCTATGTTGAATGGCTATTTGACAGGAGCCAGAAGGCAGAAACTGCCAATTTTGATTTTGTGCAAACATTCCAAACACCTAAGCATAGAAAACAAAGTCAGAATGATTCGAAAGAGAAACCTAACAGAGTGGGCACAATGCACCTTGTTTGACCCTGGTATGTATTTTTCTTTTTCTTTCTGTAGGTAAAAGTTACAGAAATCTCTTCAGTATCACTATTGCCAAGAGTTAGTGACAATCTGATCACTGTTACACCTGCAATCTAAGAGATGAGTTACCGGTGTTCTCATTGTTCTCCTCTGTCTTGAAACATCTGCCAATGCCCTGAGCTGGAGAGTTAGCTAGAAGTCAGAGAGTAGGGGTATGTTTCAGTATTGACCATACAGGTTAGCACTGGTGAACACAAAGAAGGGTGAAAAGGTACAGCATAGATAAGAAGAAATAGTGTAATGAGAGCCATAACTGGCAAAATTATGTTTAACATTCCATTTTAAATGGAATGTAGAGAAAAAAATATAATTAAAGTAAAATATGTATCCCCCTTCCATAATTTTCATGGAAAAAAGTCCCTTAAAATAGTCTCACTCTAGGATGCCTGGGTGGCTCAGAGGTTTAAACCTCTGCCTTTGGCTCAGGTCATGATCTCAGGGTCCTGGAATCGAGTCCCACATCAGGCTCTCTGCTTGGCGGGGAGCCTGCTTTGCCCTCTTTCTCTGCCTGCCACTCTGCCTATTTGTGATCTCTCTCTGTGTCAAATAAATAAATAAAATCTTAAAAAAAAAAAATCTCACTTTAGGGGCACCTGGGTGACTCAGTTGTTAATCGTCTGCCTTGGGCTCAGGTCATGATCCCAGAGTCCTGGATTCCCTGGATCAAGCCCTGCCTCGGGCTCACTGCTCAGCGGGAAGCCTGCTTCTCCCTCTCTCACTCCCCCTTGCTTGTGTTCCCTCTCTCCCTATGTTTCTCTCTGTCAAATAAATAAATAAATAAACAAACAAACAATCTCATTCTAAACCTATTGAGTAATAACCAATTTATGGTTTAATTTCCTGACATATAGAGTGCTTTGAACCTATCTGGCAAATTTCAGCTTTTGAGATTTTAAATTACTAAGTTGGTATTTTTCTTTATATATTAGTCTTCTATTAATCTAAGTTTGCTTAGCATGATTTTGAATAATCTTATTCCTTTTTGTTTAATGTGAAAAATTGAATGCAGATGTAAGATCTTCAAAACAAGTACCCTACTGCCCAAAGTAAGCAGCATTTGTCCAAGACTATTAGAAGAAAATTCTAGAAACAGAACATCAATTTTCTCAATCTCCTTTGCATGCTCTTTTTTTCCTTTATCCTTTTGATTATGCCTTTTCTCATTATCAGTTTAAGCATATTTTTATATCCAATGCCCTTGGTACATCACCAACTAGCTTAAATTTTAGGCAATTAGCTGTAGAATACAAAACATGCTCAGGTGCTTTGTTTTGTTTTGTTTTGGGCTTGCCAAGAGGGAGGATACACCACCGCTAATGACTAACATTTTACACAAACATTACAATCTAAAAGAAGGGTAACTTGCCCATCTAAGGTAAACTTGGAATCCTGAGGGCTTGTTTTCTTGATAGGATCTAGACAATGATAGGTCACAGCTGTCAAAGCATTCTGTACTTTCCTAGAATGCTATTATTTTCCTCATAAGGTCTTTTCTTCTGTGCATACATAGTGCTGGGGTCTCTTCCTGTTCTTATAAAGACATCAGTCTTAATTACCTCTTTAAAGACCTTATTTCCAAATACAGTCACTCTAGGGATTAGGGCTTCAATCTATGAAGTTGGGGAAGAGAGGAGGCACAATTCAGTCCATAATATTGTCTAATCAATGACAACTTTCATTATTTTAACTAGCTTCTGAAGGACAGTGAAATCAGCCAGCAATATCCAAACTCCAGTAAACATGCTTCCTTGGCTAAAGCTAAAAATCTCTATACACACCTGCTTCTAAAAGAGCACCAATTCCTGATCCCACGCTTCCTCAAACCTTAACAGCAGTTTAGTTCGTTAGCAATGCAGTCTCATACATTAAAGTTCAGTTTTTCCTTTTTAGGTATTGAGTGAGCCTCTTTCTTTCAACAAAGGAATATTTTATAATTTCTGAACTTAAAAAAACAGCAAAAACCAAATTTAAAGTATGTTTTACATTAAATGCATGGTGACTTCTCACCTAAATATCTACCCATCCTTTATGACTATCATTACTATAATAAGAACAATCTTTCTTTTCATTGTTGCTCTTCTACAAAGACCTTTTCCCTTTATGCTCTCATCAAATCATTTAGAATGACTTACTTTTCTTCAATATTTAATTTCCTTCGATAATTTCTAGTGACATTGGTCATGAGCTATAGTTTTTATTATCCTGCCTCTTATATCTATAGGATTATAGATCAGGAAAAATTAGGAGAATATTCTTAGTCCTTTTAGATTTTTATATATATATATTTGTTTGCCACCTTTAAATCTGTAAAAGTTATATAACATGGGTTTTATTTAATTAATTAACTTATCTATTTATTTTTAAAGATTTTATTTATTTAAGAGTGAGAGACAGAGTGAGCACGAATGGGGTGAGTGACAGAGAGAAAAGCAGACTCTCTGTTGCTCAGGGTACCTGATGTGGGGCTCAATCCTGGGACCATAGCCTGAACTGAAGGCAGATGCTTAACCAACTGAGCCACCCAGATGCCCAATAGCATGTGCTTTAAAGAAAGACAACTGGACAGTCTTTAGTTTTTTGTCTTCTTATTTTCTATGTGACTGGAAGAAATCAATTGTAGTTACTTTGTCAGACAGTGTTAATATAGATGATTTAGACTGTATGGGGTATGCCACTAAATAAAATATGTGAAAGTATGTTGATAATGGTAAGCATGGTTTATATAGTTTTCAGGAAAACTTTTATAGCTTAAGATGTCATATTTAATATGTATTTATATTATTTTATTTGAAATTCTGATAAAATTAAGATTATTTTAAAGCTGAACTATGGTTTTAAAGTTACCATTTACTTATATATTTATTGTAATTTATGTACATTTTATTTATGTATTTATTTTTATTTGTTTATTTATTTTTAAAGATTTTATTTATTTGAGAGAGAGAGAGCAGAACTGGGGGAGCTGCAGAGGGAGAGGGAAAATCAGGCTCCCCCGGGTTTTATATAAGACTGATAAATCACTGGCCTGTACCTCTGAAACCAATGTTATATGTTAAATGAATTTAAATAATAATAAAACTTGAAAAAATAAAAAAAAAAAAAAAAAAAAAAAAAAAAAAAAAAAAAAAAAAAAAAAAAAAAAAAAAAAAAAAAAAAAAAAATCAGGCTCCCCACTGAGCAGAAAGCCTGATGTAGGACTCCATGCCAGGACTTTGAGATCATAACCTGAGCCTAAGGCAAATGTTTGACTGAGCCACCCGGGTGCCCCTACAGATAGTATTTTATATTGCATTATTTTATATGATAATTATTTTTATAACAATATAATATAATATTTATATTAATGTAAGATATATATCATTATCTTAAGGCTGTATTAAAAATTTACAAATATAATAAAATACAATATTTCATAAAATAATGAAACTTTTACTTTCTAGGGTTTTTTTGGCCATGACTTAATTAAATTTCTTTTTTAAATTCTTTATTTTTAAAAAGAAAATATTAAGAGTTTCTAATTATCATTAATGTTCATTTCTCAGTTTAAAAATAGTCTTGTAACTATTTCTTACATGTAAATATTATATATGTTCATATATTATCCTTTTTGAAAATTCTCTTTGATTTTGTTTTTCCCAATTCAGGATTCAAATTCAGATTAATAAAACTGTTAAGATTCTATGGCCAAAGGTAAAGCAAAGCCTTGTTTCTTCACCTTAAGAAAAAAACAAAATGAGAATACTTTGGTTTGTTTGACATCCTTTAATTTTAATTATCTCTCATTGTGAGGGTTTCTTTGTTTACCAAATCTAGGGTAAAAAAAAAATGCCTATGCCCAAAACGAAATGAAGGCATTCTAGGTTAATTATGTATAATTAAAACATATTAATATGAGTATGTTTTAATGACTGCATACTTCTCAGGTTAAAAGAAGCATACTTAAGTTTTATGTATGGACTGACATAATAACGATCAACAAATCAATTTTTCAATGAAAAAACAATTGAGAAATGCAGGTCAATCATTGACATCCACAATACACTTCACAGGTTAAATTAAAGTGTCAGGAGATTTATTAATGTCTTCCTTGTCACTTTTCTCACATCATTATCCATCGATGTAAGATCCTGAACTCACCAACTGCATTAGGGAAATATCCATGCTCAATACAGACCTTATAAAAATTCCTTTGAATAATCCGGATTTAATGTTTTGTGCCAGTGATTCATATCAAACAGGTGTAAAGCTGATGACAGTATCATAGACATAAATTCATCATTAAAATACAAATGTCTCATAAATCAACTCAAATGACTAAATTGCTCATTCTTACTCAACCTTTCCAGCTAACATAAGATTAAAAAACATGTATTTAGGGGCGCCTGGGTGGCTCAGTGGTTAAGTGACTGCCTTCGGCTCAGGTCATGATCCCGGAGACCCGGGATCGAGCCCCACATCGGGCTCCCTGCTCCGCGGGAAGCCTGCTTCTCCCTCTCTCAGTCCCCCTGCTTGTGTTCCCTCTCTGGCTGTGTTTCTCTCTGTCAAATAAATAAAATCTTTAAAAAAAAAAAAAAAAAACATGTATTTATACAGATGTTAGGTATGTTTTTGGGATCACTTTAAATGATTTGGCAAAAGGGTCTTCCTAACCTCTATAGGATCGCCCATAAAAATAAAACAAACCAATTAAAATGAATTTTAGATGACTTGCTGTTACATTGGTAGACTCATTTTAAACTCATTTCTCAGTTTAAAAATAGTCTTGTAACTATTTCTTACATGTAAATATTATATATGTTCATATATTATCCTTTTTGAAAATTCTCTTTGATTTTGTTTTTCCCAATTCAGGATTCAAATTCAGAATCATAAAAGTGGAATGTCAGAGATTAGAAACACAGAATGTCTTAGCTGATGACCATTCTAAAAACCACTATTAACTAAACCAGCTGCCCTTAGGAATGAACTGTATTTTCATGATAGATTGAGGCTTGTCCTTGCCAGAGAGCTACTGTTTTAACAGTAGCAAAAAAACAAAAATAGCTTTTTTCCCCCTCAACTGGGGAATTCCAACATACCTTTTCAGTGTCAAGATACAATGTCACTGGGGTTATCACTAAATAATTTTGCATATCCTTGCTTTGATTTAAAATACTCATTGTCCATACCATGTTCATCTACAGGATGAGCTCAAAAAGAAAGCAAGCATGCTTAATTTAGGAGAGTGCCCTTGAGGAATAATAATACTCCTTCTTATACGCTGTGTGAGCTGCAACCCAATTATGGAATAATGTAACTAAAAAAAAAACCTTCTGAATTTTGTTTCTGATTTGCTTTTAATCACAAATGACCATAAGTCTGTTCTGGAGGTCAACCCAGTAGTTTAAGTCCAAGAACTAGTATTTTAGATAATCTCCTGGGCCCTGAGTTTTTCTTGGCTAGTCAATGGGAACTTGTGCTACAGCAAACACTTCTTGTTGCACCTAAAAAAGAAAAGCAATGATAGGTAAATCAATAAATGAATAGTGTAATGAAAATGAGCACTTGGCTTTCTAGAAGAAACCTAGTTATTCTTTGAGATATGCTTTCTTAGTTGGCATTTGTTATTCTACGTTTCTGCTTTCAGAGTTTATTAGGACTTATAATTATTTTGCAAATGGAAATACATGTATTGCAATTGGTTAATACATTTTGTCCAGAGATTTAAATGCTATTGGGCAACCATTGTCACAGAATATGATTAAATAACACATCTCACAGTCAAAACACATGAGCTAATTATTCTAAATCTAAAAATGTATGGAATGGGGCTCTATAGCATAAAATATGAACAACAGGTAGCTAAGCTATTACAAACAACATTCACAGAATATACACAACGATTAAAGAAGGCCTCTCTGTGACCACTTTCTGGCAATTTCTAAAATAAGAGAGATAACAAAGATACTACATATTTAAAACAATGACTATGCAGTCTTCATTTTTTGACTACTTTTTTTTTTTTTTTAAGGTTTTATTTATTTATTTGACAGAGAGAAACACAGCTAGAGAGGGAGCATAAGCACTGGAAGTGAGAGAGGGAGAAGCAGGCTTCCCTGCCAAGCAGGGAGGCCCATAAGAGGCTCGATCCTGGGTCTCCATCCCGGGTCTCTGGGATCATGACCTGAGCCAAAGGCAGTCGCTTAACCAACTGAGCCACCCAGGCGCCCCTTGACTACTTCTTTTATACAACACTAGCCAAGCTTCCTCTCACCTTCTAGGTAAAAACTAAGAAGATGTCCAATAACCTCATAGTCTCTGCTTCCTGCCAGCACTCAATCAAGAAGTATCCTTAGTTTCCTTAAACCCCCTTTAGAATCATCCAGCCCAATCCCAAATCCTATAAAAAGCCCCTCACAACTTCCTCTTACCAAGACAGCTCTGGTTTTTGTATTCTCTTGTTGCTGAAATCTAAATAGGCCTAACCATGAATTCAAGAGTGTTCTTGATGGTCTTGGCTGGTGAGCTCTTTTTTAAGAAATTACATTTTTAGTGGCTTTAAATAAATTAATCGATTTTAGTTATTCTTACATTTACTATTAGAAGAAAACAAAAACAAATGATAAATCAATGAAGCGTCAAAACATTAAGCTTCTTTTGGATAAATATGCACTTCAAGAAAATGTTTTGGCTACCAGTTGTCAGATATCTCTAATCTAATAATTTCAATTTATTTTTCATGGATATGCAGATCTCTAATGCCCACAGTTCTCCAAATTTGTTTTCCTCTATTTTCCAAAATTATTATCTACAGAATCAGTGCAGTTCTTTACTGTTTACTCAGTTTTATCTAAGTCCCTTGAGTCTACCAATGCAGGACATGCAAGGTGAGTTGCAAAGATGTTATTTGACCTGAAGGGAGTACAGAAATTTATTTACAACAGAGTGAAGTTCTGTATATACACATATAGATGTGTATGTATATGTATATATACATATATATGTACATATATAAATGTGAAACATTTATAACATTTGTTCAGGTGTGACATATATTAAAATGTAAAATAAGTTCTTTTTTATTTTACTTAGCACATAGATATCTTTTATATAAAGATATGGAAAATTTTTCTTTTGCAAAAGATGTATTGAGAAATTACTATCAGATTTGAATGTATTTCATGAATATGAGATATATTCAGCAATAGAACTTTGGAATATGTTTCTCATAGTGCCATGTTTGCTGGTGATTTCTTCTTTGTTTGGAATGTCTTTTGCCCCACCAAGCTGATGGTTAATTTGCTGCATTCTCTTTGACTCATGTGTCATCTTCTATAGGAATCTATCCTTGAACTGTTTATAGACTAAATTAGTGTGCCCTTTCCTGTGATTCCATGAGACCCTGTACAAATCTATCATCCTATATACCTAAATGATTTTTTTTTAGTTTATTTGCCCCATAGACAGTTAATTTCTTGGGAGAAATCTTATCTTGCTTATTTTGTACCCACAATGCCTAGCTCAGTGATTGTACAATGATATTCCAGGAAATAAGTAGTTATAATCTTTTCCTATTTAAACAGTAAAATCTACTAGAGACAACCAGGTGCTTCTTATTTAAAATATCTCACTTTGAAAACATAACAAATACTCCCATATTTGCTATTATGACTGATTAAGTGTTCTCTGCAGTGTGTAATGAAATTACGTTCTTTGTATTGAGAGAGATTCTATTGCACTATTGAAAAAAATATCAATTAGATACTAATTAGTCTTGCTTTCTGCTCATGGAGGGCTTGAGGTGAATGGGTGTGGAAGAGAATGGGAGCAATAATTAAGTAAACATTTAGGCAATTCAAACCTTGTGCTCCTTGCAGATAAAAATGCAAATCAGGTTTGCAATATAACCTTCACACAGACAACCAGGGCAGATGCTAATGAATCTAACATGTTTGTCATGAGTAGTTTAGTTTTAAAATCATTGATTTCTTTCAAAGAGAAGCAGTGAAACATAAACTGAAGTTGTTATGCTGCACCAAACCTGGAAAATTAAAGGCTGCTAATGGTCTTTTGTAATACATTGTGAGAATGATGATTATGAAAATGCTCAGCAGTTTTGATGAATCATTCTCATCTGGCAAGAGGTCTTGACTTATTTGACAGAAGGTGCCTTGCATAGATCAGCACAGAGAAGTGAGAGATAACAGCTATTGTGTTACATAATAGTGTAATAATACAACATTTATAGGGTTTTAAGTGCAAGTGAGAAACAATAAAAGTGAGGAATTTCACAGTTAAGGAGGAAACATACCAGTCTGCCCTTTAGCACAAAGTCACAACCCAGAAGTAAGGGCTCATGATTTGAGGTGAATGGCGTAGCTGCTTTCTTAAAAAAAATAGTCTGCACCAATTACTCAAAGCTTATATTCTCTTTCTTCCCTCCTCCCTTCCTCTCTCTCTCTCTCCTCCTCCCTTTCTTTTCTTCTTTCTTCCTTCCTTCCTTCCTTCCTTCCTTCCTTCCTTCCTTCCTTCCTTCCTTCCTTTCTTTCTCTTTCTTTTTCTTTCCTTCCTTCCTCCCTTCTTTCCTCCCTTCCTTCCTTCCTTCCTTCCTTCCTTCCTTCCTTCCTTCCTTCCTCCTTCCTTCTTTTTTTCTTTCTTCTTTCTTTTTTCTTTCTTCTTTCTCTCTCTCTTCTTTCTCTTTCTTTCTCTCTCTTCTTTCTCTCTCTTCTTTCTCTCTCTCTCTCTTTCTTTCTTTCTTTCTTTCTTTCTTTCTTTCTTTCTTTCTTTCTTTCTTTCTTTCTTTCTTTCTTTCTTTCTTTTCTTTCTCTTTCCTGAGAAATACACACATTTTTTTTTTATAATACAAGGATAACCCACCTTAAATCTTAGTATTTTACTATTTTTTAAGGTTTTATTTATTTATTTAAGGGAGAGAGAAAAACAGCACATGCAAGTGGGGGGAGGAGGAAGAGAGACAAGCAGACTCAGAGTTGAGTCCCGATGTGGGCCTCAGTCCCATGACCCTGAGATCAGGACCTGAGCTGAAATCAAGAGTCAGACACTTAACCACTGAGCCACCCAGGTGCTCCAAATCTTATTTTATTTCTAAGTTCAGAAAAATACACTGGTGACTAATTGCCAATTTTATGAAATATAAACATTCTGGTTCAGCTTTCTTGTATATCCCAAACTGGGATATCTCATTTTTCTGTTTATTAATTCCTTCTCCTCCAGTTACACACTCTACTGGAATTACTATCTTATTCTTGATTGCTTTTATTTGCACGAGTCAATCTCCTTCTTCCAAGTTCCTTTCTTTCCAATGTCTAATCCATAATAATTCTTACCTATATTTTTAAAGGCCCCTGCAAGCCACAACTTCTATAAGAATAACAAATTTTACTGAATGCTTATTATTTTTACTGAATGTCTAAATGGGCTAAGTGGTTCATGTGCAGTGCCTTACTTTAATCTTCATAAAATCTTGAGAAGGTTATAATGATCATTACTATTTCACAGATGAGGAAACTCAGATTGAAGGAATTTCTGCAATGTTCTCTAGGTCTAATGTCTACCAAATAGCAGGATTTGAATTTGGCTCTAAGGGACAGACTACAAAGATTCTTTTCTGTGATCCTTGTGAACTTATCAACTATTAATTATCTTCTTGTTATTTTCACATGAATAATGTAACCAAAGTTAGATGATAAGATGTAAGAAATCATGAGTTATTTTTTCTTTCTGAATCTCCAGAATACTTAAAATATTTACTGTGAAATTTATTATTCAATACACAGTGACAGACACACACACATGAAAACACACACATAAACACCAATCCTGGTTTTCAAAAACATATATCAGTTTGAAAAATAATTTTTTAAAGATTTATTTATATATTTTGGGGGGAGGGGCAGAGGGAGACACCCTTTTAAGCAGACTACCCACTGAGCATGGAACAAGATGCAGGGCTCTATCCCTGGACCCAAGAGATCATGAATTACCTGAGCCAAAACCAAGAGTCAGATGTTTGACTGAATGAGCCACCTAGGTACCCCTGAAAAATGATTTATTAAAATGGGAAATAAATTGCTAATCATAATAAAAATAATAATTAAAAAATAAAATGTAGATATTCGATAGAAATATAAAAATAGCAATAGGAACGGGAGGTTTTTGTTTTGTTTGTTTGTTTTGTTTTTAAGGCTTATTTATTTATTCCACAGAGAAAGAGAGAGAGAGAACATGGGGGAAGGGGTGGGTGGGAGAGGGAGAACCTCAAGCAGATTCCCTGCTGAGTGGGGAGTCCAATGTGCATCTTTATTTCATGACCCTGAGATCATGACCTGAGCTGAAATCACAAGTCAGGTGATTAACTGACTAAGACACCCAGGTGCCCTGGAAAGTGAGTTTTATTAAATGTTTGCAGTGAAATTCGACTATGAAATCCCCAATGAATTTACAGTTTATGAGCAAAGGCAGATCAGTAAGCCAGTGAATAAAATGCAGGGAAATAAGGACTATGAGACACATATGCATCAAGAATTATTGTACACACAGAAGCAATGTATAGTTGGATGCCCACGTGGATGCCCAAGATGATCTGGGATGACTGAACGTTAGCCAGGAAAATGAAGTGGAGAAAGACAGTCTAAGCAAAAGATAAAAAGACATAACTTGGGCACCAGGGAAGAGTGGTCATAGCACATTAGCAGAAAATCAAATTATTCCATGAAACTGGACTCAAAAGTGCAAAGAAGGCAGTGGCTAGTGATGAAGCCAAATAGGTATAAACACATACCGTGTTCCTGATTGTCTTTCCTGCCTCACTACAAAGCTTTGAGCTTTGCCTGGAGAACTTTGGCCATTCAATAAAACTTTTTACAAAGAGAGATATGCAATTAAATATCTTATTTCAAAAATTACTGTGGTAAAATGCTGAAGGTGATTAGAGGGGTTGACAGTGAATTCTGAGACACGTTGTTACAAATCAAGAATGAAATAACAAAGCAGCAGGGAAAGATATTCAAAACATATTTAGAAATCAGAGACCATGGAACTAGGGAAAGATTGGTTTAAATGAGTAAGAGAGAGAGAATTGAAAAGAAAGAAATCTAGTATATAACTTAAGAAACTGGACAGTTGTGGGACAACTGGCTAAAATGGCAGAACAAACACGCCAACAGCACACGGTGAAAATGATAGGATCAATTTGAATATTTATATTCCTAATGCCAAGAGGAGATTTTCAGTGGACAGTTCTGTTCTCATAGTGAGGTTTCCCATGAGATAAAGATATGGGGGAGTATTTGGTATTTAGGGAATGGAGTAAATTCCATCACTTTGGGTTCACATATATAACACAAAAAATTAAGTAACTAATTAATCTCCAAAGAAAGCAAACTTAGAGAATAAGCAATTATAGAGAAAGCAGAATAAAAGAGTGGACCGACACATGAAAGAAGAATGAGGTGGAAACATAGAAGGGATGTCTGGCAGTCAGTTTGGCCAGGAAAACAGAACCACTCTACATTTCAAATGGAGAGGATCTGGAAGAAAGGATTGATTTATAAGTATCTGACAAGGGAAAGGAGAACAAAAAGCTAAAACTGATATTGTCTTGAGATTAATAATTTCAATAAACCTCTACCATTCCTAGGCTGAGAAAGCAAAATTGTGTGGCACCTATTGCAAAATTGCTCTGCTTCTGAAGCGGCAAAAGATCCCACCATGTTCTTGGCTGCCTTCACCATACCACCACAGCCTTCAGAAAATCCAGAAGCCCATGCCACATTTATGCTAATTTAGCAAGGAAACTTAAAAGCTCTCATGGATGTTGTTTCCACCAGCAAAACCAGAGCCCTTCATAAGATCAGCACTACCAAGGTTGTTATGGAAACCCTCTGCCTCAGCCAGTGCCGAACCACACAACCTGAGCCACACAGCCTGATCAGGAATCTTTCTGGTTCTGGATACTGTTGAGGGCACATCCAGAAGCCAAGGGAGAGGGGCACATGACTTCTTTCTTTCTTTCTTTTCTCAGTGCCAGTGCATTTCATTGGGAAAATCTACCACGAAATGTAGTTTTCAGGCTTCTGACAGAGCAGAGAAGGATGGAAATAGAGTTGAGACAAAGCAGACAAAACAGATACACAAAATTTCAAGGACTGATGATCACCACCACTGAGGGGTTTGAGTTAGATTACTTTTCTAAAATGATATATCAATTGATTATCTTTCTAGAAGTATATGAAAGTGTCTTTACCCTTTATCTCACCATTACCAGACAGTTTATTTTTTTTTTAAGATGGATAGTGGAAATAGATATAAAATAACTGTTTTTTACTTGAATTCCAATAACTAGAGGTACTGTCCACTGGTTCTGTTTGTTTTCTTAAGATAGCTGAGCATATTTCAGGGCTAATTCAGCTATATGTTGCAGCTGTTTAGAAAGATACTTTTAGGAGTGCCTGGGTGGCTCTGTTGGTTGAGTATCTGATTCCTGATTTCAACTCAGGTCATGGTCTCAGGGTTGTGAGATCAAGTCCTATGTCAGCTTCTGCACTCAGTCAGTGGGAGTTTTTTAATCCCTCTCCCTCTGTTCCTCCTGCCTCCAATGCCTCCCCACCCTCATCTCGATATCCCAAATAAGTAAATAAAATCTTTAAAAAAAGAAAGAAAGAAATATACTTCCACAAAAGCCATGACCATACATCTTTACTTATCTTAGGCAATATTGGTCTTAGTGATAATTCTGTTTTTCAGCGAAACTTTCTGCCATCCAATGTCTTTAGCATCCTGATACAAAGACTTGGTTACATATATTTTATTTAGTGAATGAACCTAGAAATATCAAGGGATAAGAAGGAATATGTCTCAAACTTAAGGGATTTACTGGAGTGATTCATGATGGTTCCTTGCCCAGATGTAACATGTTGAAGTATGAGAAAATATAGAAAGGAAGGGAATAAAGTCAATAAATAATGTGTTAACAGATTGGTTATAGCTTTAAGAACCTGACAATCCCACAGAAGTCTCTTTCAGGGATTGTGGAGAACATTCCTTAATATTGTTACCCCAAAGCCAAGGAAGCTGGGGTATTCTTCAACCTGTAGTTCTCATGGTTTCTCCCTATATGCATATATGTGTCCAAATTTCCCCTCTGTATAGATTACAGTTATATTGGATTAGAGACCCATCCCATTCCATTATGATCTTGTCTTAACTAAACACATATACAACAACTCTCTTTCTTAAAAAGTTCACATTCTGAGGGACTGGGCATTGGAATTTCAACTTAAGAATGTTTACTGGACATATTCCAACCCATAACACCATCCATAGTTACATAAATTCTCTCTTTGTGGATTGTGTGCATGTATGTGTTTTCTGCACTTGATTTATCCTGCTCCTAAATGTATGTATATATGATTGTAGAACTTACCCATAGCAATGTCAATGATGATCCATCCAGCATATGATGGATGGTCTCTGGTCACACAGTTTCTTGATATAAACAAGATTAGGGTCAATAGCCTATCAGATGTTGCTTTTTGAATGGACAAATGTTATCTGCACCAGATGGTCTTATTCCAGAACCCTAGGGATTTGCATAATGTCTTTCATACTGGAACTTGCCAGGGATACCATATGCCATACTTATCTCTCACAGATAACTCTAGCACTTTAAAGTCTGCTGGGTCAGATTGCAGTGCAGCTTTTAAAAAAGGGTGAATTTGCTGCAGAGATTTCTCTTTCATTGGACCCCATTCAATATGGCAGGCTTCTGAGTCCTTGTTTGGAGCAATATTCTCAATTGTACTATACACTGTATACAAATATAAAGTGATTTGTCATCATGTAGTGTGCCTCTTTCTGCATGGTAAGGATTGCAACATGCAATAACTTACTCTATATTCTAGAAGGAATGTCACCAAACCACTAGATATTAAAAATGTCCCTATTATCATAGGCCCTATGATTTTGTAAGGTTTATTTCCTACCATTTTGCAGGGCTTGGAGAATAATTTCCACTTTTAACTTTGAAGTGCTATAAAATCTGAGGTGCTTTTCATTTTTCTAATTGATCCCTTGACTAAAAGGAGAATCGTTTGTAAGTCTTTAACTTGACTTCTCTTACCATAATCCCATTTACTGTATAAGGCATAGAACTACCATAAGAATTCTGCCCAGCACTTGTGTGTGTGTGTGTGTGTGTGTGTGTGTGTGTGTATGCGTGTGTGTGTGTGCATTTCCATATTGTGTAATGAAAGACCAGAGAAAAGAGACTAAAATATCTCCATGGACTCACTGGACTCACTGTGAAATGGCCTGAGTCTATCACCCACCCAACAACCTCTAACCGAGGAGATGTAACTGAATTTTGAGTCCCCTTGTATCAATGTAAGCTTATGCTCTAATCAGCTGCTCTAATAAGGTCTAGATATTATCTAACCAAGTATGTAGTATTTATGATAAATGATGGTAGATCTCTTTGGGAAATAAAAAAAATATATCATAGATTCTTTCTGTGAATATTCAATTTCCTTCCTCAAGGAGATGCCTTCTCTTCAACTGATGGTTTCTTAGTCTGAGAACTGGCTCAGTTCTAAGAGAGTGGGTAAAAGATAACTATTTTTGAAGGCATGAACATCAACCCTCTCATCAATCACTCTTGATTTTTTTAAATTATGTAGACAAGCACTATCTTCATTGGCTGGCCATTTGCCTTCCACTGGAAACATTAGGTTCTATTACCCATGCTCCTGATCCCTGCATGCCATGGCCTGAGGGTAGCCATTCAGCCTTGCTGTCCATTTTAATGCTACCCATCTTGACATTGACAGTTACGTGCTGCCACCTGGTCTAATCCTTCTGGAACCTTATACCATCAAACCATAGATACCATCAAACACAGTTTCATAGAAAATTATTTAATATTAACTCTTGTATACAAATTATTCTTACCATGCCATGCTACATTAATATACCACTACAAAATGTAATATCTTACAAAAATGAATGTTTATTTTATTTTTTTCTCTTGCTGGTGTGCAGTTCAGCTGGGATGACTACACTAAACATTGGAGGTTGGCTGAGCTTGGTAGTGAGCACTTAACTGGATCATTTATCTTCATTGTTTACCCACATTTTTTTCTTGGATTAGCGCCTACTTGCAACATGTTCTCATGGTGATTGTGGACCGTGTGGGTGGACAGAAAAACATGTGTCTTTGCATATAAGCTCAATATACTGTCACTTTAACCCTCATTTCAATGGTCCAGGATTAATATGTTTGAGTCTTTCCACTCTGGTTCATGGCACAATAACATAGAAGGGGTAACAAAGTAAAAAACTGAGAAGAATATTCCAATCTCTCTTGATAACAGTTATGCACATTTCTTCCACCTTTCAATTAACTCATTCCTTCCACAGGACAACCACAAGGTCATATCTCATCAGGATTGAGGTCTAGAATCTTATAATCTTCATAGGATTAGATAAGAATTCTCTTCCTCTAATACTCATGAGAAAAAAATAAAAATTATCTACCCTCTATATACTCAACTTAAAATGGTGGTTAAAGAGATAATCACAGTAGAAATCACATTAAACAATGGTGCAGAGCAATTTTGAAAACCTCTGGCTACAACTGTGAGGTTCCATTATGCTGAAGTTATTATGGATTCTTCTTTAACGCAGATTTGTTCCCTCAGAGTATTGTCCAGACCTTTGTTCTTTATTGGTCTTTATTATGCTTCAGAGAAATACTTCATTTTCTATCATATTCCATGGGCATACCATAGTAGATGTTAAAGAATATACACTGACTGAACATTTCTGTCAGCATGATTTATATAAATAGAAAATTAAGACCTAAAAGTATTTTTATTTTCTAACAGCCACCAGGCCCCTTTAATTCAAACTGGCGAAATCTTCCCATATAGCTTTGGGTTGCCACCAATGAGGTACTGAATAATGTTAAGCTTGGTTGCTGTTGTATCACCTTAATGAAAGGATGTCCTCTAGGATGTTTTGAGGAATATATTTATTGATGCTTTTATTTTATGTAATAAATATATTTTCTTTTTTCTGCATTTCTGAGATTTTCAACCCTGCCTTAAAACACTACCCAGGGAGTAGGGGCGCCTGGGTAGCTCAGTTGGTTAAGCGACTGCCTTCGGCTCAGGTCATGATCCCGGAGACCCGGGATCGAGTCCCACATCGGGCTCCCTGCTCGGCGGGAACCCTGCTTCTCCCTCTCTCACTCCCCCTGCTTGTGTTCCCTCTCTGGCTGTGTTTCTCTCTGCCAAATAAATAAAATCTTAAAAAAAAAAAAAAAAAAACCACTACCCAGGGGGGTTGAAGATGGTGGAAGGCCAAGTGACTGCATTTCGGGAAGTCCCCTGAAGTGAGCTCAATTCCTGCAAAAAACACTCCAGGAACACTGTGAACACCCATGAAATCAGCCTGATATGTGATATTTTGCACTTCTGGATCACCACGGGGGACAAGGACCATTGGCAAAAAGGTAAAAATAAGTGAGAGCAATTGGAGGGCTACCCCCAGAGACAAGGGGTGGGGGGCTGGAAGCCCGCAGAGCCAAACCATTGGAAGCAAATACCTCAACACAAAAATGCTCTGTGTTTGGGGAACAACAGCAGATTACGGTCTGATTCAGGGCAAGGCAGAGCCGGGAATGCGGCAGAGCTGGGAATTCAGCAGAGCCAGTGGCGCGCTGCAGCCGGGAGACAGGGATGCACAGGGAGAGGGACTGCCCTATGTGGCTCAAAGGAACCCTGTGAAACCAGCGGCATGGAGTCTATTTTTCCACCCTCCCCTTTTTTTTTCCCTTTTCCCCTGTGGCTTTTCTCTCCTGCTTCTCTCCACCCCGTGGGCCAGGCACAGACCACAAGGGAAGGCGATTTTGCAAACTTGCACAGAACGTGTGGGGCCGTGGGACCTCAGTCCCTTCTGCCTGGAGCCACACAGCCTCCCGGGGCACAGAAAAGGTCGCATGACCCAAAATCAGTTGCAGTTTTGAGGTGTGGGAGTGAAACGACAAGCCGGGGCTTTGGACAGAAGTCAATCCAGCATCTGCACCTGCCTTGCTGTGACAGGCTGCCAAGCGGGAGGCAGTGCAGGGCCTCTCTCTGTGTAGAGGCTCTCTCTGGGAGGAGGTCTGGGCTCAGACATCTTGCTCTGACCTGACTTTCTCAGCAGCTGAAAAAGGCCATATAAGAACACCCCCCCCCCAGAGAACTGTACCCTGAGAAACTGGTTACCATGGAGACCAGTCTCTAGCAAGGGAGCAGAGAGAGGTAGCCCAGGTAGAAGGGACTGAAAACAGTGTGTCAGGCCCCGCCCCCAGAAAGCAAGCCAGAAGCTCAGGAGGACAACACTCAAACTGTAAAACCCCAACATGGGGGGGGGGGAACAATTTATTAAACTCCTGGTACTGCGGCAAAAGCTGTATAATTTATTGATACAGTTTTTCACCTTATTTGCTTTTTTAACTTTTTTTCTATTTTTACTTTTAAAGTTTCCTTTTTAAACTTAAAAATGCATTCTCATGGTTTTTCTTCTTTTAATATTTAACCCACTTTTTATCACAATGTGATAATCAATACAATACTCCATAACAATATTTTACCTTGAAATTTTTTCAAACACATTCCTGCATTTTTTGTTGTTGTTGTTGCCTCTTGTTTCCCTGTTTGTTTTATCTGCTTTTCCCTTTCTTCTCTCTTCTTTCCTTTATTTTCTCTTTAACATATACATATAGTTATAAGCTTCAATGTAATCCTACATCCCTATTCAATACAACCCCTATATACAACCAGTTCTAATCTCCCTATATCTTTAGAAAGTGGGCTCCTCCACCAATAATAACAAGACAAACTCCGGAGGATCTGAAACACTTTTCTTGCCCACAAGGAGTGTCTGCCTTCACCTTCCCACTCTAGTCTGTCAGTGTTTATGTGTAATTCTTTTTGCTTTTGTATTACATAAATACTGGCCTTGGGGGTCATCCAGGTTGGGCTTTGCTTTTTGATCTCTTCATTTACCCTTGATAGCCCTTTTATTTACCCTGTAATAGTTTTGTACCATATAAATCCTACCATCAGGCCCCACTCTGGCAGGGGTTTCTTTTCTTGCTTCCTTTCTTCCGTTTTCTTTTTTCTTTCTTTTTCCTTTTTGGTGGTGAATTCTGATTGCCCCAAAACCTTCCAGCAACCAATCCACCTAGATAGTGGCTGATATATTTAGCTACACACCCCCTCAACCACTGCTTGCCACAATGACTTGGAGGAGGAACATCCAACAGAAGAAGAACCCTGAGACTGCAACCCCGGTCACAGAATTACTGGAAATGAACATAAACAATATGAAAGAAATGGAATTCAGAACAGCAATCGTCCAAACAATGGCTAATTTGGAAAAGAACATTAGTCTCAAAATGGAAGCCATAGTAACAGAAGTGAAAGCTGAGGTTAGAAAGGCTACTAATGAGATGCAATCTAATTTAAATGCTAAGAGCTAGAGTAAGTGAAGCTTAAGATTGTATCAGTGATTTAGAAGACAGATGGATTAAGAAGGAGGAGCAAGAGAAGTCTTGGAGCAAACAGCTAAAATCCCATGAAAACAGAATAAGGGAAATAAATGATGCCATGAAATGTTCCAATATCAGAATAACTGGAATCCCAAAAAGAGTTGAGAGAGAAGCCTAGAAGATATTGTTGAACAAATCATGGATGAAAATTTCCCAAATATGGGGAATGAAACAAATGTTCATGTCCTAGAGGCAGAGAAGACACCCCTCCAAGATCAATGAGGGCAGAAAAACCTCCAGGCACATAATTGTGAAATTCGTGAATCATAAAACCAAAGAATATGTCTTAAGGGCAGCTAGGGGAAAGTGATCCCTTACCTATAGAGGGAGGATCATCAGAATAACGTTAGACCTTTCCACAGAATCCTGGCAAGTCAGAACGGGCTGGCAAGACATATTCAGGAAAATACATGACAAAAATATGCAACCAAGGATAACGTATCCAGCAAGGTTGATCTTCAGAATGGAAGGAGAAATAAAAAGCTTCCAGGACTGCCAAAGTCTAAAAGATTATGCAACTACCAAGTCAGCACTACTAGAAATACTAAGAGGGGTTCTATAAAAGAGAAATGAACCCAAGAGTAACACAGAACAGAAATTTACAGAGGTAATCTATAGAAACATGAACTTCACAGGTAACATGATGTCAATACAAATGTACCTATCAATAATCACTCTCAATGTGAATGGCCTAAATGCTCCAATAAAAAAGCACAGGGTTGCAGACTGGATAAAGCGACAAGACCCATCCATATGCTGTTTACAAGAGACTCATCTTGAATCTAAAGACACTTCCAGATTGAAAGTGAGGGGATGGAGGACCATCTTTCATGCCAACGGACCCCAAAGGAAAGCCCGGGTAGCGATTCTCATATCAGACAAATTGGATTTTAGTATAAAGACTGTAGTCAAAGACGCAGAAGGACACTACATCATCCTTGAAGGGTCTATACATCAAGAAGATCTAACAATTGTAAATATTTATGCCCCCAACATGGGAGTAGCCAACTACATAAACCAACTGTTAAACAAAATAAGGAATCATATTGATATGAATACATTAATTGTAGGACATCTTAACACACCACTCTCAGCAATGGACAGATCATCTAAACAGAAAATCAACAAAGGAAAAGGGCTTTGAATGACACATTGGACCAGATGGATCTCATAGATATATTCAGAACATTCCACCCTAAAACAGCAGAATACTCATTCTTCTCAAGTGCACATGGAACTTTCTCCAGAATAGACCACATACTAGGTCACAAATCAAGGCTCATCTGATACCAGAAGATTGAAATTATTTCCTGCATATTCTCTGACCACAATGGAATTCTCTGTTCCACGTGAAACCGGAACTCAACCACCATAAAAAGTTCAGAAGAAAATCAAACACTTGGAAGCTAAAAACGATCCTGCTCAAGAATCTGTGGATCAACCAAGAAATCAAAGAAGAACTGAAACACTTCAAGGAAACCAATGAGAATTAAGATATATTGATCCAAAACCTATGGGATACAGCAAAGGCAGTCCTAAGGGGGAAATTCATAGCCATCCAAGCCTCACTCAAAAAAAAATAAAAATTCCCCAATATATCAACTCTCATTACACCTTAAAGAACTGGAAAATCAACAAAAAATTAAACCAACCCCTCACACAGACAAGAAATAATTAGGATTAGAGCAGAGATAAATGAATCAGAAACTAGAGATACAGTAGAACACATCAACGAAACTAGAAGCTGGTTCTTTGAAAGAATCAATAAGATCAATGAACCACTGGCCAAACTAATCCAAAAGAAAAGGAAGAAGACCCAAATTAATAAAATTATGAATGAAAGGGGAGAGATCACAACTAACACCAAGGAAATAGAAAAAATCATCAGAAATTACTATCAACAATTATATGCCAATATGTTTAACAAACTAGAAGAGATGGATACATTCCTAGAAACCTATAAACTTCCTAAACTGAAACAGAAAGACATTGGCAATTTGAATAGACCTATATGTAGCAATGAGATTGAAGCAGTGATCAAAAACCTCCCCAAAAACAAGAGTCCAGGACCAGACGGATTCCCTGGGGAATTCTACCAAACATTCAAAGAAGAAATAACACCTATTATCCTGAAGCTCTTTCAAAAAATGGAAACAGAAGGAAAAATTCCAGACACTTTCTATGAAGCCAGCATCACTCTAATCCCCAAACGAGACAAAGACCCCATCAAAAAGGAGAACTTCAGACCAATATCACTGATGAATATGGATGCCAGGATTCTCAACAAGATCCTTGCCAACAGGATCCAACTATACATTAAAAGATTATCCACCATGACCAGGTGGGTTTTATCCCAGGGATGCACGGGTGGTTATTGCAAAACAATCAACGTGATAGAACAAACCAATAAGAGAAGGGAGAAGAACCAAATGGTACTCTCAACTGATGCAGAAAAGGCTTTTGACAAAAGACAACATCCATTCCTGATCAAAACTCTTCAAAGTATAGGGATAGGGGGAACATTTCTCAACCTCATAAAATCTATCTACGAAAAACCCACAGTGAATATCATTCTCAATGGGGAAAAACTGACAGCCTTTCCTCTGAGATCAGGAACAATACAAGGATGTCCACTCTCACCACTACTGTTCAACATAGTGTTAGAAGTCCTAGCAATAGCAATCAGACAACAGAAAGAAATAAAAGGTATCCAGCTTGTCAAAGAAGAAGTCAAACTTTCTCTCTTTGCAGATGACATGATACTCTATGTGGAAAACCCAAAAGACTCTACCCCTAAACTACTAGAACCCATACAACAGTTTGGTAATGTTGCAGGATACAAAATCAATGCATAGAAATCAGTTGCATTCTTATACACTAACAATGAAAAAATAGAAAGGGAAATCAGAGAATCGATTCTGTTTACTATAGCACCAAAAACCATAAGATACTTAGGAAAAAACCTAACCAAAGAAGTCAGGATCTGTACTTGAGGAACTACAGAATACTCATGAAAGAAATTGATGAAGACACAAAAAGATAGAAGAGCATTCCATGCTCATGGATCAGAAGAGTAAACATTGTCAAAATGTCTATACTGCCCAGAGCAATCTATACTTTCAATGCCATTCTGATCAAAATTCCACCAACATTCTTCAAAGCTTTGGAACAAACCATTCTAAAATTTATATGGAACCAAAAAAGACTCCAAATCGCTAAGGAATTGCTGAAGAGGAAAGCAAAGCTGGGGGCATCTCGCTACCTGACTTCAGGCTTTATTACAAAGCTGTGATTACCAAGACAGCATGGTACTGGCACAAAGACAGAGAAATAGACCAATGGAACAGAGTAGGGAGTCCAGATATAGACCCACAAATCTATGGGAAAATCATCTTTGACAAAACAGGAAAAAATATCCAGTGGAAAAAGATAGTCTCTTCAATAAATGGTGCTGGGAAAATTGGATAGCTACGTATAGAAGAATGAAACTAGACCATTCTCTTATACCACACACAAAGGCAAACTCAAAATGGATGAAAGACCTCAATGTGAGGCAGGAATCCATCAAAATCCTGGAAAAGAACATAAGCAGTAACCTCTTTGACATTGGCCACAGCAACTTCTTTCAAGGCATGTCTCCAAAGGCAAAGGACACAAAAGTGAAAATGAACTTCTGGGACTTCATCAAAATAAAAAGCTTCTGTACAGCAAAGGAAACAGTCACCAAAACAAAGAGGCAACCCACAGAATGGGAGAAGATATTTGCAAATGACACTACAAACAGAGGGCTGGTATCCAAGATCTATAAAGAACTACTCAAACTCAACACCCAAAAAGAAGATGAACACATCAAAAAATGGGCAGGAGACATGAAGAGGCACTTCTCTATAGAAGATAGACAAATGGCTAACAGACACATGAAAAAATGTTCAGCATGACTAGTTCTAAGGGAAATTCAAATCAAAACCATACTGAGATAGCACCTTACACCAGTCAGAGTGGCCAAAATTAACAAGTCAGGAAACAACAAGTGTTGGAGAGGCTGCAGAGAAAGGGGAACTCTCTTACACTGTTGGTGGGAATGCAAGCTGGTGCAGCCGCTTTGGAAAACATGTGGAGATTCCTTAAAAAACTAAAAATAGAGCTACCCTATGACCCTGCAATTGCACTACTGGGCATTTACCCCAAATATACAGATTTAGTGAAAAGAAGGGCCATATGCACCCCAATGTTCATTGCAGCAATAGCCACAATCACCAAACTGTGGAAAGAGCCAAGGTGCCCATCAACAGATGAATGGATAAAGAAGATATTGTACATATATACAATGGAATACTACGCCTGCATTAGAAAGGATGAATATCCAACTTCTGTAGCAACATGGACTGGATTGGAGGAGATTATGCTGAGTGAAATAATCCAAGTAGAGAAAGTCAAGTATCACATCGTTTCACTTACTTGTGGTGCATAAGAGGTAATGTAGAGGACAGTAGGAGAAGGAAAAAAAAAAAGTAGGGTAATTCAGGGACAGAAACGAAACAAGAGAGACTTTGGACACAGAGACAAACTGAGGGACTTGGAGGGAGGGGATGGGGGGATGGGAGAGCCTGGTGGTGGGTATTGAGGGCACCTATTGCATAGAACACTTGGTTTTGGGAATAGGGAATGAATATTGAAACACTGGGAAAAAATTTTAAGTAATAAAAAAAAAAATAAAGGGCAAAAAACAAAACATAACATAACAACAAAAAAACACTACCCAGCAGTTCCACATCTTCATCTCATTTTCCAAGTACCATCATTGTTTTTTCTGCTTGGAGAACCATTCTAACAACATAGTAAGTCAGGTTCCTGAGTTATGGGATAATGATCTCATATCAATGATTCTCTACTGTCTAGTCTTTCCTATACCTAGTTCAAAACTTGATAGCTCCACACCCACATATATTCTTCTTGTTCCTATTGTAACTAGTAATCTAATTCTATTGTTGCTCTTTATTTTTAATATATATATTTTCCTTCTTTCTTCCTTCCTCCCCTCTCTCCTTCCCTTTCTCTCTCCCTTTCTTTCTTCCTTATTTGTCTCCCACACATATGTGTGTGCTCTCTTTCTCTCACAAGCTTTCCTTTTTTTGGGACATGAGATAAAAACCCATTTCTCCTTATTTTAGGAAATGTTTCTTTGCTGCTGAGACTATGCTTAAACTGGTTTAATTTGGGGTCTAGAAGCACCATGGAGGCAAAAGTATATTTTGAAGAAGGTAAACATAATCTTTTGAGGCCTTTTCATGGTTTACTGGCAATGGGAGACTGCTTTACTATAGCAAGGTGAAAGGGACTCCTTCTAGGCTCTAACCATAGGGTCTAGGCTCTAAAAATAAGGGAAACAGGAAGTTTGAATGTTCCTATTTCAATTCTCAGAATTCCATACCTTTCCTGACAGGCTATAACTCTTCTGCAGTGTGAATTTAATCAACTTTAAAAAAATATATTGACTCCCTCCAACCTTGGATTTTACCTACTTATCCGTCATCCTTGAAGATCCTTAGACCACTGTACACATACTTTATTTAGGATGTGATCCCAGGAAGAAAAAAGGGTGAGTGGATAAATGAAAAAGTTCTGAAAATTATATAAGAGAGGTTAATGTTATGGGAAACTAGGG
Source organism: Spilogale gracilis (assembly GCA_004023965.1). Taxonomy (NCBI): domain Eukaryota; kingdom Metazoa; phylum Chordata; class Mammalia; order Carnivora; family Mephitidae; genus Spilogale; species Spilogale gracilis. The sequence continues at coordinate 43,034 of PITA01008573.1, read as the reverse complement.
CTTAACTCTGTTTCAAAATCTGAGAGACAATATAGAATCTCCACTTAGGACTGTCCCATAAGATGGTGAAGGTTGTTTCCGCAAGCACTTGCCCCTTATTGGTGGGCATAGTTGACATATCAATACTTCTCACCTATCATTTATATAAACCACTGGAGCCCCTACAAATAGAGGTAGCTTCTATTCTGCAGAGGAAAAGAGAAAGCTATCACTGTGTAAAGAAAATATATGAAGATAGCATTCTAGATAGATAGATAGGTTTGGGTTGTTTATCCAACAAAGGCGAAGTTTATTTATCCCAAAGATATTAGAAATATAAATAGAGACTATATGTATTTATTTTGTTTAGGATTGATTATTTCATTGTACTAGGATAGAAAGCAGACCTAATACAGTAATTGATACAAAAGATTACAGTGTTTTAAAGAATGGGCAAAAGTTTCAGAAACCAAGCCTGAATTCATTTTGTAACTCCACAATAATACTGCATAAAATATACCCCAAAGTTAGTTTCTTGGACCATAAATTATGCATTCTCATAGAGTTGCAAGTCAGGCTTTCTTTTTTCAGGCTGGAGTTCCTGGTAAGCTCTACTTCGTGCCATACCTCTTCAGGGATAAACCCAACTCACATGTCTTTCATCGTCTTGGCACCAACATGATATCTAGGATATGCTCTTTTCAGGGTGATGGTATATGTATAAAAGAGCAAGCAGCTCCACAAGAGGTCTCTTAAATGCCTAGTCTCAGTAGTTACCCATTGCCATATTCCATCAACATTCAGAGGTCAGAACTTCACTGAGACTAAGTGAGGTAAGGGGCACTCATCTGAATGAAAAAAAGTGTGGGACTGCCAAAAAATTCAGACAGCAATATTAAAAATATTTTGCTATAATATTTTTTAATTTTTTTATTTTTTAAAGATTTTATTTATTTATTTGACAGAGAGAGAGATCACAAGTGGGCAGAGTGGCAGGCAGAGAGAGAGGAGGAAGCAGGCTCCCTGCTGAGCAGAGAGCCCAATGTGGGCCTCGATCCCAGGACCCTGAGATCATGACCTGAGTTGAAAGCAGAGTTCTTAACCCACTGAGCCACCCAGGTGCCCGATATAATATTTTTTAAAGATTTTTTTATTTGTTTATTTGTGAGAGAGAGAGTATGAGTGAGGGGAGGGACAGAGGGACAAGTAGATTCCAGACTGAGCAGGGACCCCAATGCGGGATTCTATTCCAGGACCCCAAAATTATGACCTGAGCCAAAGTCATGCACATAACTGGCCACCCAGGTGCCCCTGATACAATATTTTTAAAATTTAAAAAATTCCATGGGAAGAAATATTTAAACAAAAATTGAAACTTTTATTTTTATTATTTTTATTTATTTTTTTTTTTGTTTTAGTTACCTGTTTCTCATTGGGACAAGTGCACTCCTTAGTCTCCATCACTTACTTCACCCATCCCCCCACCCACCTCTCCTCTGGTAACCATTAGTTCTCTATAATTAAGAATCTATTTCTTGCTTTTTTTATCACTCTCCTTATTTTTCCTTTTGTACATTTGTTTTGTTTCTTAATTTCCGCATATGAGTGAAATCATATGGTATTTTTCTTTCTCTGACTTATTTTATTTAGAATTATACTCTAGCTCCATCTGTGTCATTGTAAATGGCAAGATTTCATTTTTTATGACTGAATAGTATTCCATATATGTGTGTATATATGCACATATTTATCCAATCATCAGTTGATGGACACTGTGCTGCTTTCATATCTTGGCTATTGTAAATAATGTTGCTATAAACATAGGGGTGCTATAAACATAGGGATGAATTAATGTTTTTGTATTTTGGGGGGTAATACCCAATAGTGCAATTGCTGGGTCATAGGGCAGTTCTATTATTAACATCTGAGGAGTCTCCACACTATTTTCCACAATGTGTGCATCAGTTTGCATTCCCACCAACAGTGCATGTGGGTTTCTTTTTCTCTACGTCCTTACCAATACCTATTATTTCTTGTGCTGTTGGTTCTAAACAGTCTAATCAGGGTGAGTTGATATCTCATTGTAGTTTTGATCTGCATTTCCCTGATGGTAAGTGATAAACAAGCATCTTCTCATGTATCTGTTGGCCATCTGGATGTCTTTTTTAGAGAAATGTCTGCTCATGTCTTCTGCTCATTCTTTAATAGGATTATTTGTTTTTTGTGTGTTGCATTTCATAAGTTCTTTATATATTTTAGATACTAACCCTTTATCAGATATATCATTTACAAATATTTTCTCCCATTCCACAGTTGTCTTTTGGTTTTACTGTTTATTTTCTTCACAGCACAGAAACTTTTTATTTTGATGTAATCCCAGCACTATTTTTTTTTTTTCTTTGTTTCCGTTGCCTTAGGAGACCTATCAAGAAAAATGTTGATATGGTCAATGTCATTCTCTTCTAGGATTTTTATGGTTTGGTGTATCACATTCAGGTCTTAAATCCATTTTGAATTTATTATTGGTATGGCATAACAATGTGGTACAGTTTCTATCTCTTGTATGTTTCTGTACAGTTTTCCTAACACCATTTTCTGGAGACTATCTTTTTTCCATTGGATATTCTTTCCTGCTTTAATTGAAAATTAACTGGCCAGATAGTTGTGGATTTAACTCTGGTTTTTCTATTCTGTTCTCTTGATCTATTTGTCTATTTTTGTGCCAGTACCACAGTGTTTTTATTACTATAGCTTAGTAATATAACTTGAAGTACAGAATTGTGGCGTCTCCAGCTTTGCTTTTCTTTTTCAAGATTGCTTTGACTATTTGGGGTCTTTTCTGGTTTTATACAAATTTTAGGATACTTAAATTTTGCTCTGTGCAAAATTTTGTTGTTATTTTGATAAGGATTGCATTAAATGTGTAAATTGCCTTGGGTAGTATAGACATTTTATCATGTTTGTTCTTCCCATCAATGAGCATAAAATGTCTTTGCATTTCTTTGTGTCATCATCGGTTTCTTTCATCAGTGTTTTATAGGTTTCAGAGTACAGGTCTTTCATCTCTTTAGTTAGGTTTATTCCTAGTTATTTTATTATTTTTGGTGCAATTGTAAATGGGAAGTATTCTCTTAATTTATCTTCTTTCTGCTTCATTATTGGTGTATAGAAATGCAACAGATTTCTGTATGTTGATTTTGTATCCTGCAACTTTACGACATGATCATCAATTCTAGAAGTTTTTTGGTGGAGTTTTTCAGATTTTCTATATAGAGTATCATGTCATCTGCAAATAGGAAAATTTTAATTCTTCTTTACCGATTTTAATGCCTTTATTTCTTTTTATTTTCTGATTGCTGTAGCTAAGACTTCCAGTTTTGTGTTGGATGAAAGTGGAGAGAGCGGACATCCTTGTCTTGTTCCTAACCTTAAGGGAAAGGCTCTCCAGTTTTCTCCATTGAGGATGATGTTAGCTGTGTTTTTTGTTTGTTTGTTTGTTTTGTTTTTGTTGTTGTTGTTGTTGTTGTGTTTTTTTAAGATTTTATTTATTTGACAGAGAGAAACACAGCCAGAGAGGGAACACAAGCAGGGGGAGTGAGAGAGGGAGAAACAGGCTTCCCGCCAAGCAGGGAGCCCAGTGTGAGGCTCGATTCTGGGTCTCTGGGATCATGACCCTAGCTGAAGACAGTTGCTTAACCAACTGAGCCACCCAGGTGCCCCATCTGTGGATTTTTTATACATGGCCTTTATTGTGTTACATATATTCCCTCTAAACTTACTTTGTTGAGGGCTTTTATCAAGAATGGGTGTTGTATTTGTCAAATGCCTTTTCTGCATCTATTGAAGTGATCGTGTGGTTCTTACCCTTTTTTTTTTAAATTGATATGAGGTATCACATTGATTGATTTGAAAATATTGAACCACTCTGAATACAGGAATAAATTCCATTTCATCATGGTAAATTATTTTTAATGTCATGTTGGATTCTGTTTGCTAATATTTTGTTGAGGATTTTTGCATCCACCTTCATTGGGGATATTGGTCTGTAGTTCTTTTTAGAGGTGTGTTTATTTTGTTTTGGTATCAAGGTAATGCTGGCCTCATAGAATGTACTTGGGAGTTTTCCTTCCTTTTCTTTTCTTTTTCTTCTTTTTTTTTTAATAATAGTTTAATAGACTGAGAAGAATAAGTATTAACTCTTCTTTAAATGTTTGGTAAATTCACCTGTGAAACCATCTGGTCCTGGATTTTTGCTTGTTGGGACTTTTTTAATTACTGATTCAATCTCTTTACTGACAAATTGGTCACTTCAAATTATCTATTTCTTCCTGTTTCAGTTTTGGTAGTTTATATGTTTCAAAGGATTTATTCATTTCTTTTAGGTTGTCCAATTAGTTGGCATATAGTTTTCATAATATTTCTTATAATTATAATATTTCTATTGTGTTGGTTGTCATTTCTCTTTTCTCTTTTGTGATTTTATTATTTTAGTTCTTTCCTTTTTTTTTTTTTTCTTGGTACATCTAGCTAGGGGATTATCAATTTTATTGATTTTTTTTTTTTTCAAAGAACCAGCTCCTGGTTTCATTGATGTGTTCTGTTGTTTGCTTGTTTTGGTATTTAGTTCCTATATCATTTATTTCTGCTCTAATATGTCTTTATTATTTCTTTCCTCTGCTGGTTTTTGTTTTTGTTGTTGTTGTTCTTTTTTTTAATATATACTTTTTAAAGATTTTATTTATTTGTCAGAGAGAAACAGAGAGAGAACATGCAGGGTGAGCAGCAGACAGAGGGAGACACAGACTCCCCGCTGAGCAAAGAACCTGATGCAGGACTCAATCCCAGGACCCTGAGGTCATGACCTGAGCCAAAGGCAGATGTTTAATCGACACAGCCACCCAGGTGTTCCATTCTTTCTGTTAGATGTATGGTTAGGTTGTTTATTAAGATGTAGGCCTATATTGCTATAAACTTCCCTCTTAGTGCTGTTTTTGCTACATTCTGAAAGATTTTGGACCACTCTGTTTTCATTTTCACCTGTTTCCAAGTATTTTTTTTTGAAGATTTTATTTATTTATTTGACAGAAACACAGCCAGAGAGGGAACACAAGCAAGGGGAGTTAGAGAGGGAGAAGCAGGCTTCCCACTGAGCAGGGAGCCCAATGTGGGCCTGAATCTGGGACTCGGGGATCATGACCTGAGCCGAAGGCAGTAGCTCAACCAACTGAGCCACCCAGGTGCCCCATGTTTCCATGTATTTTTTATATTTTTCTTTTATTTCCTGATTGATCCAGTCCTTGTTTTGTAGCATGTTATTTAACCTCTGTGTATTTGTGGTCTTTCCAGATTTTTTCTTATGGGTGACTTCTAGTTTCAAGAAGTTGTGGTGAAAATAGATGCATATTATGATTTGAATCTCTTTGAACCTGTTGACCCTTTTTTTGTGGACTAATATGTGATCAATTCTTTTTTTATTTTATTTTATTTATTTGACAGAGAGAAAAACAGCCAGAGAGGGAACACAAGCAGGGGGAGGGAGAGAGGGCGAAGCAGGCTTCCCGCTGAGCAGGGAGCCCCATGTGGGACTGGATCCCGGGTCTCCGGGATCATGACCTGAGCCGAAGGCAGTCGCTTAACCAACTGAGCCACCCACGCGCCCCTAATATGTGATCAATTCTAAAGCATTGTATGTACTTGAAAAAACAAATCTCTATTGTGCTGTTTTAAGATAGAATGTTCTGGAAATATCTGTTAAATCCACCTATGCCAGTGTGTCATTCAAAGTCAGTTTCCTTGTTGATTTTCTGTTCAGAATATCTGTATATTGATGTAAGTGTGTTGTTAAAGTCTCTGCTTTTATTGTATTATTATCAATGAGTACCTTTGTTTGTTATTAATTGTTTTATATATTTGGGTGTTCCCACATTGAAGGCATAAATATTTACATTGTTAGATCTTGTTGAATTGATTCCTTTGTTATGATATACTGCCCCTCTTCATCTCTTGTTAAAGTCTTTGGTTTAAATCTAGTTTGTGTGATATAAGTATGGCTACTCTGGCTTTCTTTTGACATCCATTAGCATGGTAATTGTTTCTCCATTCCCTCACTTTCAGCCTGCAGTTGTCTTTAGGTCTAAAATGAGTCTCCTGGGCACCTGGGTGGCTCAGTTGGTTAAGCCACTGCCTTTGGTTTAGGTCATGATCCTTGAGTCCTGGGATCAAGTCCCAGATGGGGCTCCCCCGCTCTGTGGGAAGTCTGATTCTCCCTCTCTCTCTGCCTGCTACTCCCCCTGCTTATGTTCTCTCTCTCTCTATCTTTCTTTCTCTGTCAAATAAATAACAACTTTTAAAAATAAGATAAATAGGGTGCCTGGCTGGTTCAGTGGGTTAAAGCCTCTGCCTTCCACTCAGGTACTGATCTCAGGGTCCTGGGATCAAGGCCCACATTGGGCTCTCTGCTCAGCAGGGAGCCTGCTTCCTCCTCTCTCTCTGCCTGCCTCTCTGCCTACTTGTGATCTCTCTCTCTGTGTCAAATAAATAAATAAAATCTAAAAAAATAAGATAAATAGAATAAAATAATAATAAAATAAAATATCTCCTGCAGGCAGCATATAGATGGATCTTTTTGTTTTCTTTCTTTGTTTTGTTTTTTAATCTATTCTGATACCTTATGTCTTTTGATTGGAGCATTTTGTCCATTTTAATTCAAAGTAATTTTTGATAGGTATGTATTTATTGCTATGTTATTGCTTTTTTGTGGTTGTTACTGGATATTTTCTCTGAACCCTTTCTAGTTTTTGTTCCTTTTGGTTTCTCCTTCCCACTCAAAGATTTCCCCTTAATATTTCTTCCAGAGCTATTTTAGTATCCCAAACTCCTTTAGTTTTTGTTTGGAAAATTACCTCTTCTATTCTGAATGATAGCTTTGTTGGAAATAATATTCTTGGTTGCAGATTTTACCCATTAAGTTTGAATGTATTATGGCACTCTTTTTTGGCTTGGAAAGTTTCTGCTGAAAAATCCAATGATAACCTTATGGGAGTTTCCTTTTTGTGTGTCTTCTTTGGTCTTGCTACCCTCAATATTTTTTCTTTAGCACCATATTTCCCATTTTAATTATAATGTTTTGGCATGGATTTACTTTTGTTGGCTTTGATAAGAGTTATCTGTGCCTTATGGATCTGGTATACCTGTTTTATTCCCCAGATTAAGGACGTTTTCAGCCATTATTTCTCCAAATAAGTTCTCTCCATCATTTTTTTTTTTTCTCTCTTCTTCTTCTGTGACTCCTATAAGGCAAATGTTATTATGGTTTATGGAGTCACTAAATTTCCTAAGGCTACTCTTATCTTGCATAAGTCTTTTTCCTCTATTTTGCTCATCTTATTGCTTTCCATTATTCTGCCTTTCAGGTCATTAATTCATTCTTCTTCTTCTTCCACCCTGCTGTTCATTCTATCAAGAATGTTTCTCATTGTTTATTGAGCCCTCTATTTCCATCATGTTATTCCTTATCTCTGTGTTAATGGTCTCACTGATGTCCTCCACTGTTTTCTCTAATTCAGTGAGTACCCTTATGATAGTTGCTTTAAATTCTCCATCTGGCATGTTACTCATATCTTTTTCACTTACCACTCTGGTCATAGTCTTGTCCTATTCTTTCATTTAGGAAAAACTCCTCTGTCTTCTCATTTTGTTTAACTGTCTATGCTGGTTTCTCTGTGTTAGAAATGTCAGCTGAGTCTCTGGTTCTGGAGAGTAATGGCTTTATCAAGAAGAGGTCTCATAGTGTCCTTCCATGTAGTATCTCTTGTTCCCCAGAGATTGGCACTTCCAGGAGTGTCTCCAACATGTGCTTGTGAGCTCTTTGCTCTTGTGTCCTGGATACTTTATCCTCAGGCAAACTGTCTACAGAGGGTCAGTTTGTCTATTATGATCAGTGTTTGGTCCCTCACCTGAATGTGGTGAGTTTTTCCTGGATGTGCTTTGATATGCTTGTGAAATGAGATGTGTCACCACTCCCACCAGAACTGGGGCCTCATGAAACTCTCAAGTTGAGAGACATAGTGTAGGCAGGGATTTGAGCTAGTCTTCTGGGAGAGGGGCCCCACTGTACTTGGACTGATGACTAGAAAGGGTGGTTCTTCCAGAGGGCAAGGTTGTGGAGCTTGGTGTACACAAGTTAGGCAGGAAGTTTAGGTGCTACACTGATCTCTGTAGGTGGCTCTGCGTTGACAGGCAGGGAAGGAAAATGGCACCTGCCAGTCTCTTTGTTCCCAGAGGAGTGTTTCTGTTAATACTGTCTCTCTGAGACATGCTCTGGGATGAGCAACTAATCCCCCAAGACTCCCCATTATGTGCTCTAGGAGTTCTTCAGATTGCTGTGTCCATGCCATATATCTACAGGTTGTTTGTCCTGCTTTTTCTCCAAGAGTGGCCCCAATGTCCTCTGAGCTCTACCAGAGCCAAGCATACTGACCTTTAAAACTCCCGGTTATGAGCTCTGTTGGTTGCAAGCACACACAAAATTCAGCTCTTCTAATTTTCCAAGCCAATTGCAATGGAGATTTCCCCATACGGGCTCCCCTGTGTGCTAGTTTTTTTCTTATCATTCTCTGGGACCATGGTTCCTTCCCTACCAGTGTCCACGATCCTTTTCTCTCCTAATCTGAGGCTACACACTTCCTAGCTTCTATGATGCGGACTCGTCTCTATCATTAGTTATGGAGTTTATTTTTCCAGTCTTTAGATAAATTTCAGGAATATTTAGGATGATTTGATAGTTACTAAATTGTATTGATGGGATGAGGAGAACCTAAGGTCCTCCAACTCTGCTGTTATCTTACATACCAAGTTAAAACATTTTATTGAAATATGATTAACATATAAAAGATTATATGTATTTAACATATACAACATGGTGAGTTTGGAGATATATATGCTTCTATGAACCATCACTACATATTCATCTCCAAAGTTTCCTCTCACCATCTTTATATTATTATTTTAATGTAATCAATTAATTAATTATTTTTATTCTGACCTTGAATGTGCATGTCTTTGGCCTTGCTTCATCAGCCTCACCCTAATATTATTCTGTGAGTCTTACCCAAACCTAAATTGATAGGGTGAGAAATACACTCATCCTATGGAGTTATATTTGAGGAATAAAACATTTTTGGACAAAAATCTAACAAAAAAGAAAGAGTGCATCTAAAAATTCCAATAAATAAATTGTGTCTATGGGACATGTGAGTGATAGAATGATAAATTTAGTAATGAGAGGATGTTTCAGGAGGAGGGAACATGCTTATATAAATAATGACATGAATAAAAGCCCAAATACAGATTTTAAGATGAATTTTCAGATAAAATGAGTACTTGTTTGTTGGAAATAAAAGATGATATTAAGTAAAGAAACAAACATTTTCTGGAATAATTTTTGTATACTTTCCAGAATCCACAAAGATTATTTTTCAGGAATAGTAAGATCCATTAATATAACTATACAAATTTTGTGTTAATGAAGTACCTAAGGAAGAGAGTTTGTTAAAAATGTTCTTTTGGAAGAAACACACTATTAATACTTTTCACATACCCTAAGTGAATATTCTGAAGCATTATGTTTAACTCTGATGTGGTTGTGTCTTATTACTAGTAAATTATTCATTATATACTATTTCATGGAGCTTTTTCCCCTTAATACATTATATAATGAATTATATTGTACATAAAACCTAGGTTTGTCTTTTATAAAACAAATCAAGGCTTTTAGTCATTTGGAAAATATCATGGATATGTAAAAAAAATAAGACCTATAACTTTAATTTGTAAATACTTATATAATAATTATATATTTGCTTATGTTTTCATTTATTCTTTTACTTTAAAGTTAGTACTTGTGATTTTTAACATATTTTGTTTATTTCTTTCAAAATTGAGATGAGAGAAATAATTAACTTAATGAAGACATTTTAAGGAATGACATTTTTGAGCTATGGATAACATTTCTAAAGTATATTGAAATTTTAGATTTTGTAAAATATGTATTATTGTTTCAGCTGAAGTTTTAAGTGTCACAAATTTTCCTGTACTTTTATTTTTGGGGGAGAATTATAAAATTTTCATAATTTTTCTATTTAGCTTCATATTAATAGATTCATTGTGGTTATCCACTTAAGAAAATTGCCACATTTTGGGGGGAGTGGAGCTAGTTAATTTGTATGTTTAATGATATTACAGATCTACAATTATAGCACAACCAAAAAAATCAAGGTATATTGGTGAGATTACTTATTGTCATTTAAAACACACAAATCACATGCTCATCACAGTTTTATCTATTTTATAGTTTCTTACTTGATCTCAAATGCTAACTTTTGTTACTACTTGGGATACTGAATATATAGATGGATTCTTATACAATTCTATAATTTCCATAAAAGTTATATTCTGAAGTTTATAAACACAAATTAATTTCTTTAAAAGTATATCATCTTAGGGCTGTCTGCGTGGCTCAGTCAGTTAAGTATCTGCCTTTAGTTCAGGTCATGATCCTGGGATCCTGGAATCAAGCCCCATGTCATCTCTGTTATCCTACTTCTCTCCCTCTCTCTCTGCCTGCATTTCCCCTGCTTGTGTTCTCTCTATGTGTGTGTCAAATAAATAAATAAAACCTCTAAATATATATATACTATCTTATGGGTTTTGCTTATAGCATGTTCTATATTTCAGTTTCTTCTCTGAAAAGTCTTCCACATATACAGAATATATTTACTTATAAAATCTTTATCTAATTGAAAATATAAAAGGCACACTTATGATTGATAGTCAACACAAGCTTTACCTTGTTTCATTAAAATAGCTTAATTTTATTGATTAGAGTTTTCATTTATATGCAATTGTGCCACATAAGATGGCAATATTTATTATATTGAAGAATAACTTTTAAATAGCTGACACAATTCTTTAGTGATAAATCACCAATAGAAAAATAGGTCTTCCATTTATAAACTTTAGAGAAGATAGTGACAAAATCCTAAAACTCGTTTCTATGTGTTATGTTTGACAACACTAACAGAAATAATTCTACTTAGACAGATATAGTATAAAGTTTCATGTAATTTAAAAATTTTAAAAAATGCAATGTAATACTGATAATATACTATCCAAACTCATATGCTTCATTTTTAACATTTTGCATTCTAATTCAATAAAATGAAAGTCATGATTTTAAGTAGTTTTGGGGGATTTTTTTATATAAAAATGAATATTTTTCTATTTATCAAATGAGCATGTTTTTACTATGTTTAAAAAAGTCATACAGTTGTTGAGTCATACCTTTAAAATCTATAGTAAAGGTGACAAATATCCAATAAAATAGACCAATATTAAAGTGGAAGGTATAAAGAATTGAAGTCAGTTCTACTAGATAGGAGCAAAAAACCCCAAAACCAATTCAAAAATGGAACATGAATTGCTATATTTTGCAAACAAAGTGAAACCACTAATTTTAATCATTATATTTATTATATAACTATATGTGTTATATATTTATATTTATTATTATTTTAAATAATACTTCTTTACAAGATTTATTTATTTGCTTATTTGAGAGAGAGAGAGAGAGAGAGAGAGAGAGAGAGAGAGAGAAAGAGAGAGAGGAGCAGACTCCCTACTGAGCAGGAAGCCTGATGCAGGGCTATATCACAGGACCCTGGGATCACAACCTGAGCTGAAGGCAAATCTTTAACTGACAGAGTCACTCATGCACCCCATTTATATTTATTATTTTATCACATTAATACCTTTGCATTAATAATAAAAGTGCTTACTTTGGGGATATATACCCATTCCATTAGGTATTATTTAAATTTTTTATTTTAGATTTTTTTTTTTTTAATATTTTATTTATTTATTTGACAGAGAGAAGCACAGCCAGAGAGGGAACACAAGCAGGGGGAGTGAGAGAGGGAGAAGCAGGCCTCCCGCCGGGCAGGTAGCCTGATGTGGGGCTCGATCCCGGGTCTCCGGGATCATGACCTGAGCCGAAGGCAGTCGCTTAACCAACCGAGCCACCCAGGCGCCCCTATTTTAGATTTTTTTAATATTAATTAATCCGTGGGAAATTATCCTTATTTATTTACCATTTCTAACTTTTCTCTGATTTTATGTTAATGCATAAACTACTCCTTCTGTTTCTTCATTTTCTTAGTACTTAAGCATTTCATGTTTTTTTCATTTTCTTTATTTCCTAATAAGTAGAAAATAATCAAGTAATTGGGAAGAATCAAGTTTATATTGATTGAGTCATCCATCAATAATTCCATCTAAAAACTGTGACTTTATTATCCTTAAATTTGTATATTCTAAAATATTACTGCAGTAGGCTAAATTTGTCAAAATAATGAGCATATCCTTGAGATATACCTCTTGAGTCTGGTATCATGGACGTGGTATTAATAACATCAAGTTCATGAAGTGATATTACATTTTAAATGTTCATGGTGCAATGACTCTGGAATAGTGTCTTAAGGGCCCACAGTTAACAGACATTTTTTTAAGAAACATTAATTCTCAGAAAGAACAGTAAGGGTCTGTTGCATTTGAGCCATAATCCCCTTCCTTCATTTCCTGTACCAGCTCAATCTGATGGAGGCCATTACTCTGTTAGTGGAAACCCTGTATTCCACCATGAACTTATCTCCAGCTCCCAGTGTAAGTCTACTATTTCTCTCCAAGAGGAGTAGATGCAGAAATTCTCATCTCCCTAACTCCATTGCAGAGATGCTCTTTCAGGCAAGGACAGCTGAGAGGTCTGGATTTCTACCTCCACTGAGGGCACAAGCTCTATCCCAGATCAGGAAGCTAAGAATAATCAGATATATCATTATTGCCCTAACTCTCTGGCAAGGCTGCAGTGGCTTATAAATTTTGCTCTGTGAGAAAGTCTGGGTTTAAGAAAAGAAACTGCTGAAGCTTTCCTCAGGAATTAATTTTATTTACAACAGAAGGTGGGGAAATTCAAGCTTAAGGTCATTCTCTAAAACAATGGGAATTTTGGTGGTAGGTTATTAAAAGGAGACCAGTTGTTCAGGATATCAACAACTTAAATCACAGGCTGACTAGAAACTTAGTAGAGAGAACTAAGGAAAGAGAAGATAAGAAGAGCCCCTTTGGGGTTTGAACAAGTCTGAAAGACCAGCATCAAAAACAAACCCACAGAATGGATTGAATATAATTGGATTACATTATAGAACAATATAACCCTAGAATGTTGTTGAATACAAAAAGATAATCAGTTGGTAATTAGTAGAACCTAAAAGCTGGGTAAATTCTAAAGTGGACAGACAGTTTAACAAAGTCAGGGAGAGGGACCATCAAAGAGAGCACTACTGGGACTTCATTAAAATAAAAAGCTTCTTTACAGCAAAGGAAACAGTCAACAAAACAAAGAAGCAACCCACAGAATGGGAGAGGATATTTGCAAATGACACTACAGATGAAGGGCTAACATCCAAGATCTATAAAGAACTACTCAAACTCAACATCCAAAAGGAAGATGAACACATCAAAAAATGGGCAGGAGACATGAAGAGGCACTTCTCCATAAAAAATAGACAAATGGCTAACAGACACATGAAAAAACGCTCATCATCACTAGCTATAAGGGAAATTCAAATCAAAACCACACTGAGATACCACCTTATACAAGTCAGAATGGCCCAAATTAACAAGACAGGAAACAACAAATGTTGGAGAGGCTGCAGAGAAAGGGGAACCCTCTTACACCATTGATAGGAATACAAGTTGGTACAGCCACTTTGGAAAACAGTGTGGAGATTCCTTAAAAAAATTAAAAATAGGGCGCTTGGGTGGCTCAGTTGGTTAAGTGACTGCCTTTCACTCAGGTCATGATCCTGGAGACCCGGGGTCGAGTCCCACATGGGGCTCCCTGCTTGGTGGGAAGCCTGCTTCTCCCTCTCTCAGTTCCTCTGTTTGTGCTCCCTCTCTTGCTGTGTTTCTCTCTGTCAAATAAATAAATAAAATTTAAAAAAATTAAAATTAGAACTATCCTATGACCCTGCAATTGCACTACTGGGCATTTACCCCAAAGATACAGATATAGTGAAAAGAAGGGCCATATATACCCCAATGTTCATTGCAGCAATGGCCACAATCCCCAAACTGTGAAAGATCCAAGGTGCCCTTCAACAGATGAATGGATAAAGAAGATATGGTACATATATACAGTGGAATACTATGCCTCCATCAGAAAGGATGAATATCCAACTTTTGTAGCAACATGGACTGGATTGGAAGAGATTATGCTGAGTGAAATAAGCCAAGTAGAGAAAGTCAAGTATCACATGGTTTAACTTACTTGTGGTGCATAAGGGGTAATATAGAGGACAGTAGGAGAAGGAAAGGAAATGGGAAGTAGGGTAATTTGGGGAGAGAAATGAAATATGAGAGACTTTGGACATAGAAACAAACTGAGGGTCTTGGAGGGAAGGGGGTGAGGGAATGGGAGAGCCTGGTGGTGGGGACTGAGGGCACATATTGCATGGAGCACTGGGTTTGGGGCATAAACAATTAATCTTGGAACACTGAAAAAATAAAATTAAATTAAAAAAAAAAACAAACAAACACCATTGCTATCCCAAGGTGATGGCACTCCTAAGGCTAAATCTTGAGAGGAGTAATATCAGCAGCTTTAGACAGTGAGGGAAATGTATTGAACTAAAATAGTCCATCCTAGTCAAAAATAAACAAACAAGCACATATGACCAAAAAAAACTTTCAAAAGTTAAAGGATGGAGTTACTGAAAATAAATTATCTAAAATTTCCAAAGTTCAACAAAAATTATGAGACATGCAAAGAAACAAGAAAATATAACCCATCTGTAATAAAAAGTAGGCAATACAAAATGCCTTTGAAGGACCCGGAAGACAGAGTTAAGAGACAAGAACTTCAAAGCAGTTATTATAAATATGTTAAAAAAACAAAAGGAAGCAATGTTTAAAGAGGTAAATAAGACATGATGATGTCTCATTAGATGTAAAATATCAACGAAGAGATAAAATTATTTAAAAAATAAATTGTGATTTTGGAGTTGAAAAGTACAATAACAAAAACTTCACTAGCAGGACTCAACTGTAGATTTGACCTGGCAAAGAATCAGCAAACTTGAAAATAGATCAGTAGATATTATGTCATCTGAAAAACAGAAAAAGAATGAAGAAAAATAAACAAAAAGAGGAGGAATACTCTTTAATGTAGCAATAGTTGCACAAAATAATATTATCAGATAAAGAGACAGAAAAAGTAGCAGAAAAGATATTCAAAAGGTAATGGCTAAAACTTCCCAAATTTGATTTAACAAACAACCCAAATAGTAATCAATCCATACATCTAAAGAAGTCAGTGAACCCAAGTAGCACAAGGCAAAGAGATATACATGAAGACAAATTAGAGTAAAAAAGTTGGAACACACACACACACACACACACACACACACACACACACAAAGGTTGGAACACAAAGAGCACATCTATTGAAAGCATCAAGAGGAAAATGACTCAATGAATATTAAGAAACCCAAAAAAATATTTATAGCTAACTTGTCCTCAGAAGCAGCAGAGGCCAGAAGGCAATAGGATGACATGGTAAAAATGCTGAAGGGAAAAAAAAAATGAACCTGTCAACCATGAATTTTATAGCAGATCAAACTATCTTTAAAAATTATGGTGAAATAAAGACTTTCCAGGAAAAGAGAGCTGAGGGACTTTCCTGATATAAAATCCACCTTTGAAGAAATAATAAAGGCAATTCTGTAGACTGAAAATAAATGATCACAGACAGTAATCCAAATCCACATGAGAAAGCAAAGTACTAATAACAATAGTTATTCAATTATAAGGAAAGTGTAATAGCATTTTTCTTCTCCTAATTTTAATTGATTGTAAAGGACTTGAATAAAAAAAGTATATACAGGGTGGCTGGGTGGCTCAAAGGGTTAAGCCTCTGCCTTCAGCTCAGGTCATGATCTCAGAATCCTGGGATCAAGTCCCACATCTGGCTCTCTGCTCAGCAGGGAGCCTGATTCCCCCTCTTTCTCTGCCTTCTTCTCTGCCTATTTGTGATCTCTCTCTCCATCAAATAAATAAATAAAATATTTTAGTAACAGTATATACAGAATTTCATTGGTAGAGCCATAACACACACAAAAATAATATATTTGATAATAATCACAAAGGAGATGGCTGGCAGCAAAACTATAGTGAATCAAAAAAATGAAACCAGATGAGGTTCTGAATCCATGACAGTAAATAAAGACAACCAGAAATGGTAAGTAAAAAGGTTAATAGACTCTGTAAACATACTTGAACTCTTTCCTTTCTCAGTTCTTAAAAGGGATGCAATTATATAAAATAATAATTATATAAATGCATTGCAGAGATATTAACATATAGATGAAATATTTGCAGCAATAATAACAAAAATGGAGAATATAGCTATATAGTAATTACATGTCTCTATGTCACTGGAATTAGCTTAAAGTATGAGGAGCTTCTGATAAGACGTATATGGCATACTGTAGTGTAACTACTAAATAACAACTTAAAAGTATAATGAAAAATCATTAAAGGAATTTAAATGTTATAAGAATATTTACTTAATATAAAAGAAAATAGCAGAAGATAAATAAGGGGAAAAAAGCCACTATCATATAGAAAACAAAAAGGAAAATATAATGCAAAATCTAACTTTATTAATAATAACATTGAAATGTGAATGGTTGAAGGGTACCTGGGTGGCACAGTTGGATGTCTCCTACACTTGATTTCAGCTCAGGTCATGGTCTCAGGGTCATGAGACTGATCCTCATGTCAGGCTCTATGCTGGACATGTAGTCTGCTTAAGATTTTCTCTTCCTCTCCATCTGCCTTTTCCCACCCCCACCTCTCTCTCTAAAAATAATAAATAAATAAAATTAAAATAATAATATAGTAAAGTATGCTGGTTTAAAATATTAATCAAAGGCAGAGATTTTCAGACTGGATAAAAAATATCTAGTTAAAAATAAGAACCACACTTTTGATTTAAAGACATGAAAATTTGAAAGGTAAAAGATAGAAAAATACATCATGCAAACAATAACCATAAGAAAACTTGAGTGGCTTGGGGCGCCTGGGTGGTTCAGAGGGTTAAGCCTTTGCCTTCGACTCAGGTCACCATCTTAGGGTCCTGGGATAGAGACCCGCATCTAGCTCCCTGTTCAGCAGAGAGCCTGCTTCCCCCTCTTTCTCTGCCTGCCTCTCTGCTTAATAATCTCTCTCTGCGTCAAATAAATAACTAAAATCTTAAAAACAAAAGAAAACTGGAGTGTCTATACTAATATCACACAAAATAGTCCCTTAACCAGAAGTGTGTTATTAGAGATAGAGACATTTAATAATAGTAAGACAGTCGATCTATCAAAAAAGACATAACACTTAGAAACAGTGATTTACTGAAAAAATTAGCCCCACCAAGAAAAAGAACAGAAATGAGCCCCAAATTGCATGAAGCAAACCTGATAGTATTGAAGGGAGACATACGAAATTCAATAATAATAGTTGGAGACTTCATTATTTTATTTTCCATAATTGGAAGAAAAACCAGTCAGAAAATCAGCAAGAAAATAGAACTCATAAGTGTCGCTATAAACCAACTAGGATTAACGAACATCTATAGAATGTATATGTATTTAAATGTATATTTTTCATCACATATGAGAAATTTTATGACATTTTTTCAAGTATTTTTCTGCCGCAGAGATAAATTGAGGACTCCTTGATGTAAACTAAGTTTTCAATGAGGCTTTTTTTTCAGTATTTCACTTTGATTTGATCACAATGGATCATTTCCACTAATACACTAACATTTTTCTATCATTTTTAAGACTCTTTACCCATATACTAAACTTTTAATTTTAAATATTTGACATTTAATGTCCATCAACTTCACTTGGTTAATTTGTATAGCTTTTGTTTCCTTGCTGAAATTCCTCATATGTTCTTTATTCTTAACATATTTTCTTTAAACAAATTTATACTAGGGTACCTGGGTGGCTCAGTGGGTTAAGCCTCTTCCTTTGGTTCAGGTCATGATCTCAGGGTTCTGGTATGCAGCCCCATATCGGGCTCTCTGCTCAGGAGGTAGCCTGCTTCCCCCTTTCTCTCTGCCTGCCTCTCTGCTTAGTTGTGATCTCTCTCTCTCTCTCTCTCTATCAAATGAAAAAATAAAATCTTAAAAAAAAAACAAATTTATACTAATTGCTTTAAGGATCTCAAAATCTCATTATCTACAGATCATCCATGACTTACAATAGTTCAGTTTATAATTTTTCAGCTTCATCATGGTGTAAAAGTAAAATGCACTCAGTGAAAACTTTACTTTGAATTTTGCATTTTGATCTTTCCCCAGACTAGCAATGTGTAATACAATACTTCATTGTGATGTGGACGGTGGCAGAATGCCACAGCTCCCAGTCAGCCATGTGATCACAAAGGTAGACACAATCATTCTGTACCCATATAACCATTCTATTCCATTTTCAGTGCAACATTCAATAAATTATATAGGATATTCAACACATTTTATAAAACAGGTTCTGTTTTAGAAGATTTTCCTCAGCTATGGTTCTGAGTCCATTTAAGACTGGCTAGGAAAGCTATGGTATTTGATGAGTTAGGTGTATCACAGGCATTGTTGACTTAAAATATTTTCAATCTAATAATGGGTTTATTGGAACATAGCCCTATTATAAGTCAAGGAACATCTGTATTTCTATTCTCTGTTTTTGACTATATGTCACACTTATCTTCTCCTTTATAGGCTACAAAGTTTGATTATATATATGACTATACTGGTGATATGTTGTAGGCTTTTTGTATTCTTTTATTTTCCTCAGGACAATGTCTGTATGTATGCATGTTTGCATTTTCATATTAGATAGTTGATTTCATTGGTCTATTTCCCTTACAGTTAGCAGTAGCTGAAATACTGACTGTCTTCTGTCTTCCCTGTTGTTTTCTACCATTGTTGTTATGAACTGAATATTTGTGACCCCCCAAAAAAATTCATATGTTGAAATCTTAACTTCAATATGATGGTGTTCATAGGAAGGGTCTTTGGAAGATGATTAGATAATGATGATGGGATCCTCATGAATGGGATTAATGCCCTTATAAAAGAGAACTCAGAGATCTTTCACCCCTTTCCACCTTGTGAGGATGCAGCCTCATGATAGCTGTCTACAACCCAGGAAGTGGGCCTTCACCAAGAACCCAAAAATGCTGGCACCCTGATTTTTTACTTTCAGTCTCCAGAGAGGTGAGAAATGAAATTCTGTTGTTTTTAAGGCACCAATTCTATGATAATCTCTTTTAGCAGCCCAAACTGGGAAAACCACTTTTACATGTCCATGTGAATTTTAGCAATTAGTCTATCCTTCAAATAGAGTTCACACCAAGACTCTTTCCTTTCTAGAATTCTCTCACACTATCTAGATGCCTCTATAGTCCCAAGAGTCTGTGTCTTGTGTTTTAAACAAGTCACATGATGCCTTCTAATTTAATTCCAACTTTCCTCTATCATGAGGAGTGAAGTTGTCAAGTGATAAGTTGCAGAACCACATGATCACTGATGGTAGTTTTCTGTTATTTTTAATGTTCTACTCCAGCCACTTTCAAACTTTCTCCTGAATTTTGTCATTTTCTGGGCTTACAAGTATTTTTAGACTATATTTTGTTCAGTGTGTGTGTGTGTGTGTGTGTTTGTGTGTGTGTGTGTGTGTGTTCGACCACTAAGAAAGTGTTTGATCAAGCTACCCTACCATTATCAGAAGCAGAATTCTTGAACTCTGAAATAAAATTTCAGTGAAAAGTACTCAGTTTTCCCCAAATATTTGTTCCTCAAACATTACTATATATTAAGGGTCTCATGGCAGTGATTCAGATTCTGAATACCCATTGTGTCAAATACCTATAACTTGAGACACTGATTACATATAAAATCATTTTCCTTGGCATATTTTATGTCATCAGTATCATGGAGTGCCTTTTTTTAAAAAAAATATTTTATTTATTTGGGGCACCTGGGTGGCTCAGTTGGTTAAGCGACTGCTTTCAGCTCAGGTCATGATCCTGGAGACCCAGGATCAAGCCCCACATCAGGCTCCCTGCTCCGCGGGAGGCTTGCTTCTACCTAAGTCCCTCTGCTTGTGTTCCCTCACTCACTGTGTTTCTCTCTGTCAAATAAATAAATAAAATCTTTAAAAAATATATTTTATTTATTTATTTGACAGAGAGAGAGAGAGATTATAAATAGGCAGAGAGGCAGGCAGAGAAAGAGGGGGAAGCAGGCTCCCCATTGAGCAGAGTGCCCAATGTGGGCCTCGATCCCAGGACCTTGAGATCATGACTTGAGCCAAAGGCAGAGGCTTAACACTCTGAGCCACCCAGGTGCCCCTGTATAATAGAGTGTCTAACACTGTCATTTGTAAAATTAATTTTGTCAAAAATTAGTTACACTCTCTCCTTTATATCTCTTCCTCCCTCTCTCCCTTACAACCTCTCCCTCTCTCTTTCCCTCTGACTCTGAATGCATTTGTCATTGCTTTGACAACTGATAGTGACATAATTTTTTAGAAATGCAGATTTGAAAGAAGCATGAAATTTTTCAACTCTTTTCTGTTATTAGAACAGAAATTTGTTTCTGACTGGAAATTGTTTTATGTTTTATTATATCAAAATAAGAAATCAGTCTACTCTAATTGAATATTACTTTGTAACTTTGAAGGATTCCTGCTGATTTTTTTGTTTTGTTTTGTTTTAAAGATTTTTTTATTTATTTGACAGAGAGAAACACAGTCAGAGAGGGAATACAAGCAGGGGGAGTGAGAAAGGGAGAAGCAGGCTTCCTGCCAAGCAGGGAGCCCGATGTGGGGCTCGATCCCGGGTCTCCGGGATCATGACCTGAGCCAAAGGCAGTCTCTCAACCAACTGAGCCACCCAGGCGCCCCAGGATTCCTGCTGATTTTGATAATATTTTATAACACATAGTACCATCATAACTGTAATGAATATATCAGAGGAACAGAAAAAGTAATTTTGAGGTGCTTATTTTTTATTTTTAACTTTAAAATTCTATTTTTGATTGTTTTACAAAAAAAGTTAAATTTATAAAATTGTAAATATCCACTTATCCAGTCCTAATTCAAGACTTGTTCATTATTTATATTTATGGAATTAATTTTTTTAAAAGATTTTATTTATTTATTTGACAGAGAGAAACACAGCTAGAGAGGGAACACAAGCAGGGGGAGTGAGAGAGGGAAAAGCAGGCTTCCCACAGAGCAGGGAACCCAATGCAGGGCTCGATCCTAGGACTCTGCGATCATTGCCCAAGCCAAAGGCAGATGTTTAATGACTGAGGTCCCCAGGTTCTCCTATATTTATGGCATTCTGAGGGCAATGTTTATGTTATCCCTTTTATCAAAAGATTAAATTTAAGTTAATCATCTATTAATAATTTGTATAGTTTCTATGAATAGAAGACATATGACAAGACTGTGGAAGAACTGGGGAAAAAGTGAAGATTTAACACATATAAAATATCACACACTATCATGGAACTTGTTGTAATAAAAATTAAAAATAGGTCACCTGGGTGGCTCAGTGGGTTAAAGCCTCTGCCTTCTGCTCAGGTCATGATCATAGAATCCTGGGATCCAGGCCCACATCAGGCTCTCTGCTCGGCCGGGAACCTGCTTCCTCTTCTCTCTCTGCCTGCCTCTCTGCCTACTTGTGATCTCTCTCTCTCTCTCTCTGTGAAATAAATAAATAAAATCTTAAAAAAAAATAAAAATAGGGCGTCTGGGTGGCTCAGTGGGTTAAAGCCTCTGCCTTTGGCTCAGGTCATGATCTTAGGGTCCTGGGATCGAGGCCCGCATCAGGCTCTCTGCTCAGCAGGGAGCCTGCTTCTTCCTCTCTTTCTGCCTCTCTGCCTACTGTGATCTCTCTCTCTGACAAATAAATAAATAAAATCTTAAAAAAATTAAAAATAATGGAAAATGACATGACAATTTATACTCTGTTCATTCAAGATTGACCAACATGAATTGGCCAATAATGTCTTTCTAGGAAATGTACACACTTTCAAAAAGCATATTCTGAAGAACATAATGAAATATACAAAAGAAGACAATTCTTTCCAAATAAATGTCATATACATGTGCAAAGTTAAATCATTACTTTTGCTTTCATATCACCAAATAGCCACTGATAGATCCCAGTCTTAACGTGAGCACAAATATGTACTAAAAACTGATACAGAAAAGCAGCAAAAATCTAGTCTATGAATTTATTGTTCCATAAATATTATTATCTGTCGTCTATAATCCTTTTCTGTTTTATAGAGTCTTTATAACTGGTTAATGTACAAG
The DNA here is from genome assembly GCA_004023965.1 of Spilogale gracilis. Classification (NCBI taxonomy): domain Eukaryota; kingdom Metazoa; phylum Chordata; class Mammalia; order Carnivora; family Mephitidae; genus Spilogale; species Spilogale gracilis. Next base: position 20,562 of record PITA01008573.1, on the reverse strand, counting down.
TGTGACACTGATGTTTCAATAATAACACTTTTTGATTTGTTTTTCTTTATATATTTTATATAGATTTGAAATAAAAATTAGTCAGAATTATTGTCATTAGAATTATACTGAAATGCATATAGATGGAAGATGTTATCACTGAGCTATTTTTTTATTTGTTTTATGAATCAGGCAAAGCATTACAATTACAGAAATTTGGTTTTATCTTATATGTTCTATGATAAGCACAGCTGATATTTAAGGAGCACTATAATCATTAAATACTGAGGGACAGAAGATGGTTAGTTCTTTGTATCTATTATTAGAGTAAAATGTTCTGAAGGGAACATCAGACAATGTCTATAAAAGAACATCATTGACTTAGTACTTAAATTTTTCATTAGAAATTTACCATAGAAAGCAACCTTTATGAGTACTTAAATAACCACAGAATGGAAGACATTCTTGTCATTCACGGAAGAGCATTTAAATTTGAAATGAATTTGAGAATTTCCGGACATAATCAGTGTTTCTTAAATTAAAAATTAAGAGGAAAAAATGCAATGGAGAAGAAAAACAAAAAGCAGGCAATACAGTATCTAGAAGCAAAGTACTGAATATAAGCAATCATTAACCATGAGTTACTAATATTAATGCCAAAACTAATGACAGATATATAGTAACATATAGAAATTACTATGTTGCAATATTAAAGGATCACAGAATTTTAGTTAGCAACTTCCATAGGTATAATAAATATCTTTATTCTGTTCTATTCTCTAAAACTTGGGATAAATCATTTGGGAAAGTACAAAACAGAGTAATTAAAAGGATTAAATGATTAAAATGCAAAATATTTATTAAGATTAAGAGATTTCAGATTATTCAGCCAGAAGATGAATAGTTTCTTGATAATGATAGAATATCTTATATCCTTTACAGAGAAGCTGATCCTCTATGCAAACTTGAGCTTGCATATCTGTTGATAATTAATGTGGATGCCATGACTGATTTTGCTCTAGCTAAAAAGAGTGGCTGCAGCAGCAACAATAGAGAATCTTAACAATAATGAAAACTATTTGCTCAAAACCTACACTGTCTACTGGTTGAAGTGTTGTACATTATACCTACAGTTGCACTTTGCCTTTTGTTCTCACTGAATTTGCTGCTGTGCTAGCTTGTCTTGCAAAATAAAATCATTGGGAAAACACTGCCCAGTTGTGTCATATTCTGTCACTGATCACCTTTCCTGTCCTTGCTGTCAGTCTTTAAGGGTTCTACTCTTTGCAGGCTGCTCTTTCAGACTTTAGGCATCTGCATGACCAGTGGTTTTCAAAACCATCTTAAAGTCTCTTTATCAGAGCCTTGGAACCCTGATCATCCACAGTGGACTCTGAGATAAAAAGCATTTTATCACTCAAAGAAGCATATTCTTTCTCTAAAACAGGACTGTCAGTGTAAGGGCAAGCTTTGTGGAACCAGGCTTCATCATCTGAATCAGAGAACACAGAAAATTATTTGAGTGACTATTCTTTCAATGTATCATGGATGGTACTAGTACCATACTAGATACATGGGAAGTTTTCATTATACGTAACGGATACCTTAGGTACATAAAGATTCGATTTTCTTTGGCTCACTGGTAATGAAATTCTACCTTTCTAGGCCATCTGCATCTTCTTTTAGATAATCCATAATCATTTGTATATTGACTATAAGGGTTTAGGGTGGGAGATGTCTCTACATTTTTTAAAAAATAATTTATGTATTTGACAGAGAGAGAGAGATCACAAGTAGGCAGAGAGGCAGGCAGAGAGAGAGGAGAAAGCAGGCTTCCTGCAGAGCAGAAAGCCCAATGCGGGGCTAGATCCCAGAACCCTGAGATCATGACCTGAACCGAAGGCAGAGGCTTAGCCCACTGAGCCACCCAGGTACCCTAGTATAAATTTGTTTAAAGAAAATATGTTAAGAATAAAGAACATATGAGGAATTTCAGCAAGGAAGCAAAAGCTATACAAATTAACCAAGTGAAGTTGATGGACATTAGATGTCTCTAAAATTAATTCTATCCCCTCCTTATTCTTTGCTTTTCTTTGTAAATAAGTGGGAAAAGACGAACTTATTTTCTTTTGTTCTCTCCTCCTACCCTGCCTTTTTCTTTCCCCTCCTCCCACCCTAGAGACCTCCCTATGTCACTTCTCTTTTCTGTGCCTAGAACACTGGGTTTTAGGTCGAGACCAAGCTCCGCAGATCCTAACTAGTGGAAGTATCTGCCTCTGTACATTTTTTGAAAAAACTCTATGATTCTGAGTTGCCCAGAAATGATTTCAGACTCAGGAGTTTTAGCATGACTAGGAATTATTGATAATAAGACTATATTGATTTAATATCGACTTGACATTTTGAAAATATTAACCCTGTAAAGAAACAATTTAAATATACTTCTAAAGCATTCTATAATTTATCTAAGCTTGTGAAACTCTGGATAAAAGTTTACACAAATGGGTTGGTGGGACCCCTACAAAATACCATGCTGATTTTAAAATAAATCATATTTTGAAAATATTTCAAAGAAACAGAAGAAAAGTTTCCATGCTGTCACTTACAAGGTGTTTGACCTTGACAAGTCACCAATTTTCTTTGAGTTTTGTTTTTCTCTTTAATAAAATAGGCATAATGACCTACTTATCTCGCAGTATGTTCTTAAAATTGCAAGGCACCACTTTTGCAAAAGGGATATTCCAAGCTATAAATTACTTTAAAAATAACATCATTTTCTTTAGACTTCTATCTAAGGTCGAAAGTCTCCTCTTAAGCATGCTTGAACATTCAGTATCATTTTATTTGGAGAAACCACCGGTAATTAGTTAAGATGTTAAGATTTGGAATTCATTGTCACAGCTTGTACTTTCTAAGCTCTCACCCATATGAACTGCACTCATTTCCTCTGCACAGCTTGACCTTTTCTAATTAATGCACAGGACTGCCTAACTGCAACTTGCATTGACATGCTGTGCCTATCAGGAATTGAAGAAAGTTCCAGCTCTATGAGTTTCCAAACACTTGCCTTGAATAAAATGTATCTTTAAAATTCTAGTTTGTTGGATAATACTCAAATTATTCTTAGTTTATTACTTCATATTTTTCAGAAGTGAACATTATCTAGTCTATTTTTTAATATCCTTAAATTCATGCTAAATAAATAATTTTATTCTTTAAAATTATTCTTTGAAAATGGTTTACTTTTTCTTAACAAATGAGAGTGACACATTTAAAATAATAATCTGACATTAAAAACATTGTTTTATTACAAGTTCCATGATAGTGTGTGATATTTTTATGTGTTAAATCTTCACTTTTTCCCCAGTTCTTCCACAGTCTTGTGGTATGTTTTCTATTTATAGAAACTATACAAATTTATTTACTTTTAAACAAATGAGAGTGACACACTTAAAATAATAATCTGACATTAAAAATTGTTGTGATGATATAATAAAGAGGGATAATCTAAAGCAATTTTTAAAAAGATTTTATTTATTTATCTGACAGAGAGTAACACAGCCAGAGAGGGAACACAAGCAGGGGGAGTGAGAGAGGGAGAAGCAGGCTTCCTGCTAAGCAAGGAGCCCATTCAGGGCTTGATCCCCCGTCTCCGGGATCATGACCTGAGCCGAAGGCAGTTGCTTAACCAACTGAGCCACCCAGGCATCCCTAAAGCAATTTTTTAAAAAAGATTTTATAAAAAGAGAGCACAGAAGGAGACTGAAAGGGAGAAGGAGACTTCCCAAGGGACAGAGAGCCTGATTTAGGGCTTCATTCCAGGACACTGAGATTATGACCTGAGTTGAAGGTAGATGCTTAACCAACTGAGCTACCCAGGCAACCCAATCTAAAGCAATTTTAAGTAATATATCTCTTGTATTTTCTTCCTTAACTTCTTTTTATTAATACATTGTTGGTGGAGAATTCATATTGTTTCTTAGTATTTCACAGTCCAGTAAAGATTAGATTTAATTTTTAAAGAAAATTGATTGAAAGTTCAAAAGGAGCTACAACAGGGCATAAACTACAATTACTACACAAGTTCAGGGATATTTAGGATCACTTAATGAGTTACTTTTCTGAATTTCCATATGGTGTAAGCCAGCCTATATGTTTCCACCAAGGCCTTTCTGGCATCTCTCCTGGAATTCAGATCAAAAATACTCAGGAACACCAAGTTATCAAAACACAAGCACAACTCAGTATTTTTCTAAGTACCCATTTCTTTCCTTTACATTCTTATTACCAACCAAAATTATAATAGATGACCCAAGAAAATGCACCAACTATAACCTATGACTTCTATTATTCCCTGGAATGTCCATGTATGCACTTAAAGTTTAAGAAAAGACTCAATAAATGAATCCCTCTGAAGGGGAAAATACTATATACTGTATATTATATACTATTATACTACTGTAATACTAAGTTGCCGAGAGCTGACACTTATACCATTTTCTTAGAAAAATATTCACAGCTGGGAGAGAGATATCCTAAGAGTAGGCAGGGAGGTTGCTATTTTAGATGAGCTCAGCAAATTTCAAAATATTAATATTAGTACCAACAGCTTATAAGAAGGGGAAGATGAATTCCCCATCTAATATCCAATCCTCTTTTGAGATGGAATAAAATGGTAACAGATCTTTAGATGGAAGGAGAAGGGAATAAACAACTTATTCTTTGCATTTGAATTTTTAAAACTGAACATTTTGGGAAAATATTCATATTATATTTCTAAGGAGAGAAATAGGTAATGAAACAGTATACAGAAAAATGTGTTTTAAAAAACAGTCTCTCTCTCTCTCTCTCTCTCTCACTCACTCACACACACACACACACACACACACACACACATATACACACACATACACACACAACAATCCAGATGTCCTGGTGTCAGAAGTCTATGTATCCAAAATTAACCATATTTATGTTCACTTCTAAAGGACTCGTGTCACCAGCAGCATGTTTTTGGTTTCTTGGAACCACTACCCCTGAAAACCCTTCCTTAATACTTGCTTCTAGACGTCTGCTTGAGAAGACCCACATGAGCTTACCATACAGGCCGGCCATGGCAGTATTTCTGTGGCTTCTGCCATGATACTTTTCTCCACCTCAGACCTTCTGTAGAGACCCCTCTGACCACTGATGGACCCTCTGAGAAGCCACTGCTAATGATGTCCCTTATGAAATCCCAGTTCTATGACAAGGGTATTAGATTGGAACTCAAAGCTGCCACTCTCTAAGGTAAGAGAGTGGTGCTGAATTACACACCCAGCTGGTAAATTGAATCTTTCCACAGCTTCCACAAATTGTCACTTGGATTTCTAAGCGACATTACACATTCCATTGCCAAATTCCAAATTCCAAATTTGTGAAAGCAGAATTTTCAGCTTTTCTTAGTCAATCTTTTTTTGTAATGTCAACCAACCGAAGAAAATACTAAGAAAAACAAAAACAAAAAATATCCTCCAGGAAAGAAAAGTTTATTTTCTAGTTAAACAACAAGAACTCTTTAGGCAGAAAGCTATGGAGATTTATATTCTACCTAGCCATGTGCTACCTTTTTTTTTTTTTTTTTTTTGGTCACCCAACACTCACCCTAAGAAAGAGAATTTTTGAAATAAAAATAAAATGTCATTCTCAGTCTTAGAGTATAATCTGACAAATGCATTACTAAACCATAATATACTAATATCTGTATTCAAATTAAACATGACTTCTATTTCTACTCTGAAATAATGAATATGTATTTGTTTTGAATTTATATAACAAATGGCCATTTCTGTTGTTTTCTTTTTCCTAAAGTAATAAAATGTTTTTCTCAAATCACAGATTAGAAAGAATAGTGAGAGGAAAGTCTGGAAAAAACACAACAGATTCTAAATTAAAACAGTTATCTGAAATTATGGAAATAAGCACAATTTATATTTATTTTTAAATATCCTACACAGAATACTCATACATTAAAATGATAAAAGAATGCTATTAAAATGTGACTGCATATTTATATTCTTAAGGATCGTGAAAACATGTACGGCAGAGGAGTGTTTGCAATTCCGTTATACTGATACTGTCTTATATTGCCATTTAGTATTTGAAGTGTGGTGGAGTGCCAGGGTGAAGGATGCACGCTTTGAAACTAGAGTTTAAATTTCAGCTCTAATTCCTACTGCACAGCCCTGGCATTGCATTCTTTGGGCCTCTGATATCTCATCTGAAAATAGTTACAGTAAAATAGTTCAAAGGTTTTTCTGCACAGTTAGCTGATCTAATATATGTAAAAGTTCAATTACTTAAATTGGAGATTACAAAGATCATGGGGTTTACTGCCTGGGTGCTTAGGCTGATGTATGAACTTACAGTGAACTTGGTCCTATACTGACTACTGTTTGAAGATAATCTTTGTGCACTCAGATCTTTCCATAATTCTGAACATTTGGAATCTCTCTGGGTTGAAATGTGGTATTTTTGCTCTGTCCTCAGAGAAAAGTAAAATTAAATGTATAACGTGTTCAGACAATTTTGGAAATGCGTATATAATTCTATTTTCATATTAATGCAGTTCCTTCTAACGTAGTTGTCACAGGTGGTTTTATTTCTGATACTCTACATTCCAACCCAGCACTCATTCTGCCTCCTTTCACATGACCATATGTTTATCTGAAAATATACAGACCACTACAGTCATGTCATTGTACCCTCTGGAGACCTAGTTTCCTTCTTTTTTGAGCAATTAGTATAGGATTTTTTGTATTGACTTTCAAATCAGCTTTCTTTTTTTTTAACTTTTGCTGTCCCTGTGAATTTTCTTCTTCTTTTCATTAGGCTGCGTTACCTGATATTCTTTAAATCCTAAACCTGATCAGGCAGCGGCCTCTCTTGGGTATCACCCCTGTAGTGATCTGCAGTTGGCTAAGTTCTGGACGGGAAACTGAAAACCCCAAGGAGCCTCTCCTTGTCCAGCAGAGCGGCTAGAGCTGTTCCTGTTATTTCTCCCATTGGATTCGCTCTTCTTAAATTAATTAAATGAGGTTGGAGTTACAAATAGGGCCGCACTGCTCAGCCACTCAGCTGGGAAACTGCTTCGCAATCAAAAATCAAGACAGGTAAAAGAAGAGTGATCGTTTATGTTTGTTTAATAGTTTCTCAGGAGACATGATTAAGAAAACCTGTGATGATGCTTAGGGGTAAGAGAATTGGTAATAAAAGAGGCAGGAAAAGAATACTACTTCTTCTAGACTCTTCAGCTGCATCTGTGTCAGCCAAATATCCTATGTAGCCTTTGGTTTAAGATCAATTCACTGGCCTATGTGAATCTCTGCAAAAAAGTAGAAATTTTTCAGGGAGATCTAAATACAGATACATACACACAAACCACATGAGGGACAATAGTAGCAAGGACTGAACACATGATTCTGCTCTAACAGTGGCAAATGGTAAAGGGGTCAATATTTTCATTGGTGCATTTGTTGCCAACCACATCAGCAAAGTCATGCCGTTTAAGTTTTGGAGTTACACTAACCCTGTCATTTCAGAGTAAAAACAATTAAACATTTTTCATTTTGTAACATTACATCAATGAAGCCATGGTGAACATTATTCCTCTGATGACTGGCATATTCATATAATTTCATGTAATTACTTTGGATTTTGACAATTGATACATTCTTTTTCAGTCTTTTAAATCTGTGAATAAAGACATTTTCAGAAAAATGTTGCTGCCTGCTAGTTACTTTGTAATATATATTCTAAATTACTACAAAGTACTTCTTCATATAAGGCTTATATTATAAGTGTCTCTTTTTCCTCTGTCCCTATTCTTACTAGATCACTTCTCTTTAGCTTATTATAGATATTCTGTGCATGTAGGTCTTGGTGTGTAGTTTGGGTTGTTCTGACCTTTTCATGTCTATAGAAGAAAGTGGGAATGATAGTGGGTAGTCTCATGAGTGACAAATAATCTTGTAGTATTTGGGTTCAGTTCTTATTGTCAACACACACACACACACACACACACACACACACGCACATAGAGCAGAAGTCCCAGACACAAGAAAATAACTGGGGAAAATGTCTGATATTGACAAAAGTAAGTGTGCCTCTAGCAGACAGAATGATTTTTGTGGGTTGGGATTCTAAGAGAGGTCCGTGGTGGAAGCAGGACAAAGCCAGCAGTTTGGCAGAAACCTGGACCAAAGCTATGGTATGCAAATGAACCTCAGATCTGTTACCAAGGGAGCTTTTGTTTGTTTTTGTTCCAAATTTGTATTTAAATTCTAGTTAGTTAATATATAATGTGATATTAATTTCAGGTATAGAATTCAGTGATTCCTCACTTACAAACAACACCCAGTACTCATCACAAGTACCCTCCTTAATCCTTATCACCCAATTACCCCATCCCCCACCCACCTTTCCTCCAGTTTGTTCTCTATAGTTAAGAGCCTCTTATGGTTTACTTCCCTTGCTTTATTTTCCCCTTTGTTTTCAATTATTATGGTGAACCTCACACAGTCCCAGAAGTCATAAAATTATATTTAAGTTAGAAAAAATGTGGCTATCAGTCAACAGGGCAATATTTGAATAAATTATAACTAAAGGAGAATTAAGTAGTCATAGATAATAATTTGGTTCATATGTGTTAGGATATATGCAGAATTTATGCAGCCGTAGATAGTATTTTTTTAATCCATATCTGTCAGCATAAGTAAATGTTCAGGGTATTTTTTCCACCAGTGGCAAAAAGAAACAAGTTTAGATGGTAATATTTTATATATATAATTCTATTTTTGTAAAAAAATTTCTTTTTTTAATGTTTTTTTTTTTTTAAGATTTTTATTTAATTATTTGACAGAGGGAGAGCTAGATCACAAGTAGGCAGAGAGGCAGGCAGAGAGAGAAGGAAGCAGGCTCCCTGCTGAGCAGAGAGCCAGATGCAGGCCTCAATCCCAGGACCCTGAGATCATGACCTGAGCCGAAGGCAGAGGCCTTAACCCACTGAGCCATCCAGGCACTCTATAAAAAAATTTCTTAAATGTGTCTATGAAGAGTGAAGGAAAGAGAAAAAAGAGAGAGCGAGAGAGGGAGAGGGAGAGAGAGAGAGAGAGAGAAAGATGTGGGACAATAAATTTCAGGGCCTGAAATGTGTCTTCTTGGTGGGAGGTAAGTGAAAGTTGGCAAATTACCATATTTGGAGTACATTCCTTATAAATAAAAATTACTTTTCTATAATTTAATAAATATTATGTGAAAATATTTTAAAAAATCAAAATATGCCTGATTTTATTACTTGCTTTTAGCTTTATTCATGATCATTGCAATATAGAAATGTTCAATTTCTTAGCAGCAGATCTGTCAAGCTTTACTCTCCCTGGATTTTATATTTTAATATGACTTCAAATTATTTCAATATTAGTATTTTAGACTTGGGTTTCTTTGCATAAATGGAGGGACACACCTAATATTTGACTATAAGTAATTCTATCACATCTATATACTCCTTGCATTCAAATGGATTTATTATAAACTTTTTTTTCATAATAATCAAACTCACTTTACACTTGAACCATATATTTCTTACTTATATTTTTCAGGTATTACACTGGAAATGAAAATTTAAACATATGTATTTGGGGGGGGCACAACATTCAGTCTGTAGCATTGCCATATATTTAAAGTTCCAGTAATTATTTAAATAAATTTTGAAATTAAAAAAAATACATAATCTTACAGGAAACAATTTCTAAGAGAATCAGAAATAATTTTATATTTAATTCATATATTCTCTAAAAATTATTTATGTTAGATTTTATGTGGGTTGTACAAATAGTGTATATGTGTGTGTGCACTTATATTAATGAAGGTTAAGAACTAGGACAGAAAATTTAAATGATTTTTATGGCTAAGGGTATACTCCTACTGCTTACGATTTCTCACTTGGAGGATTATTAATTAATATGAAAGGATTACCAAATTGAACCTATAATGATCTTTTATAATTCTCAGTTTTAATTCTCTTTGTGGAGTTATCATTTATATTTTATTATGCATTAAAATTAATAATAGCACATTTTAGACATTTGTTAAACTTGGGTTAATATAATTATGTCCTCTTTATAACAAATGCTACCCACCATATTCCTTCAGCTCCCATCACCCAATAAAAAATTAAGGGGTGTTTTGAAACGTGTGTGTGTGTGTGTGTGTGTGTGTGTGTGTGTGTGTAACCTTTTTATATAGGCTAACATTTAAGTTTATGTTATAAAACCATGCATAATATTCTTTCCTGTGTTGAAAATATAATCAACTTTGCTAGCTCCCATTCAGATGAATTAGTTCTTCATAAGCTTTGATGGGGTTATCACTTAGTAGATTAATATAACTTCAGTCCATTGCATATAATGGTGGTCAAATTAATTTACTAAAACTTTGACCACATTCTGGAGAGTAAACAAAGGAAAAATTAATCAGCTTGGTACTGTGTATCATATTACACTTAGAAGTGAATCATATGAGTGTAAATTATGCAAATTATGCCCATATCATTTCAAAATAGTAGCAAATATACTGTACAGTATAACCATTGTAAATTCTATAATTATTAAAGTGTTCCATTAGTCACCAATTCTGTTATAAAAATATCAAATGGTCATAATAAATTGTGCAATCATGTACTTCATATCTGGAGAAAGTATACCTTGATACATTACTTAATGAGGGCTGTTTAATTGCAACTATAAAAAATAAAGCTATTGCAAAAAAAAAACAACAACAAAACAAAACAAAACCAAAAAAAACAAACAAACAAAAAAAAATAAAGCTATTGCATATCTGTTTGGTCAAATGATCCAGTAAAAGAGGCTAGCAACACAAATATAACTATTTTGGTAAATTTTAGCCTATTAAAATATCAATAAAGAAGACATTATGAAATTTTAAAAAAACATAAAATATTTTAATTGTGTTCAAAACATATCTCTATTTACGCCCTTGATTCAAAACCAAAATTTTGATGGTTTCCACTATTTCTCACTAGTTAACTTTATTTCAGACATATATAAATGTGACAGCCTGGAGCGATGGAAAGGACAGCAGAATAGAGCCAAAGGCCCTGTATTTTCAGACTGAATTTGTCCACTGTTTTCTGTAAAACTTTTAGCTTCTTACATAATCAAATGTAATATTTTTCTTAAAGTGTAAATAGAGATAGATGGACAAACTTAAAGCCTGGATAAATTGCAGAATGGTAGAAAAGTGAAAAACATGAATTCCCTAAAAGTCTTGACAAATGTCCATCAGAGAGTAGAGTGTTTTAACACGATTAACATGAAAAAGAATGCCTGTCAAATTTTACTTTCCACATTGCCTGTTGCTTTTTCAGTATCAAACTGTAGTTTGAACAGGTGCTATATTTTTATAATACTTGTGTTTCATTACCATCTTCTGTCATCCATCCATCCACCCACCCATTCATTTATTTTTTTCATACATTAATACTAGAACTATATCCTGAAATGTTGTATATGCTATTCTTTTGAACATTCCTATGAATGCTGTTCTACCCACATTGCCTGGAGCTGTATTATGATTGACCTACTGAGACTGCAGAAGGTAAAAGCCTAAATACTGATTACCTAAATAGACTAAAAAATCAAAAATAAAATGCCACATGAATAAAATAATAACATATATTCTTTTTAAGGGAAAATAATGGAACGTCTTTAGCTATTCCTGCAGTCCTACTGGAGACAAGCTGATAGACTGATAGACATAGAGATTTGAAGAGAAAGAGGTGAGTCATGGCATTAGATGAAGTAAGAAGCTTCAAACAATAGCATCTCACATGGTAATAAAATTAATAAAGAATAGATGAATATAACCTGCTGATTAAGATCCAGTCAGTCTCAGAGAATCTAATGGAGCTGAAAACTACATCTTCATACCACTAACCAGCATCATAAAAACACACCTTTGCCTTGTTGATCCACTTGCACTAACTATTCTTTTTGGTGTAGGAAAGACCTCCTAAGAGTTGGTCTCAATTAAGGATAATTCAAGAAAACTATACCTACATCCTAAAAGTTGGCTAGGGCAATCCAAAGTACTTGTTCATGTTTCTGCCTCCTCTTTTCAATCATCCAGAAAATACAAAATTTCCATATAGGAGTGGGGTTTTTTGTTTGTTTCAATATTTAAGATTTATTTACTTATTTTTGTGGGGGGAGCGGGGCAGAGGGAGAGGAAGAATCTCAACAGACTCCCTCCTGAAGGCTCAAGTAGGGGCTTCATCTCACAACACCAAGATCATGATCTGAGCCATAAAAAACAAAAGCACTTAACTTCCTGAGCCACCCAGGCACCACTCACCACAGGAGTGTTTTTAATGGAGGAAGTCTCTGCTGAAGAGGAAAGGAAAAGTCACATCTCTTTATCAATGAAACACATTCTTGCTGCCCTATAAATAAATATATTTTGATCAACTTTATGTCCAAAGCTTGCATAGAACAGGCACATAGTGATAAACAAAGCAGATAAGAATCTTTTTTTTTTTTTTTTAATATCTTCTTTATTTATTTGACAGAGAAAAACACAGCTAGAGAGGAAACACAAGAAAGGGGAGTGAGAGAGAGAGAGAAGCAGGCTTCCTGCCCAACAGAAAGCCCAATGTGGGCCTTGATTCTGGGACTCCGGGGTCATGACCCTGAATTGAAGGCAGACACTTAATGACGGAGCCACCCAGGTGGCCCCTCAGATAAGAATCTTGAACTTATGAGTATAACTGCCTAGTTGGTGGAGTCAAAAATTAGACTATAAAAATGTATAATTTCTTATAATTACAGATTGTGAAAAATGTTATGAAGGATGCATATAGGGTGATATCAAATATGTAAGGGGTAGACCAAAAGAAACTGGGATGGATGCAGAATAGTCCTCTAATTTGAGGGGTGATCAAACAGTTGAGAAGTTCTGACATTAAGATTCTCCCGTGGAACTTAGCCCAAGAGCGAGGCAACAAAGGCTAGCTTTCCCCAAAAGCACCTGATTGTGTGGTGGGTTAGCAATCCTTATGAGTAAACTGAAAATAATTAAATATAAAAATGGAGTAGGATGTTCAAACAGAATATATGTAATAGTACATAACAGTTGGTGGAGAAAAAAAGGTTTTAAAGTTTGTGTAGGTCAGGACTTTTGGATAAAAGTGAGTAGTTGGTTTAGGACTGATGCCTATTTCAGGCAGGGTTTTTCAGAAAACCAATACAACTACATGCAGATCCAGGTAGCTATCCAGCTATCATTTTTCTAGGTAGATAGATAGATCGATACTCACACACATTTATATTTGTATTAACACATATATTTATGTGTCTGTGTGTATTTATATGTGTATTTATATGTGTTAAGAGATTTATTTTAAGGAATTGGCTCATGTGATTGCTCAGGCTTTCTACTACAAAATCTGTAAATTAGACCAGCAATCTTGAAGCTCAGGCAAGAGTTAATTCAGAATCTTGAGTCCAAAATGTGGTAAACTGGCATACTGAAACCTTGGCAGGGATTGGTATCAGCTTTGAGTCAGAATTTCTTAAGGAAACTTTGTTTTTTTTTGTTTTTTTTTTCTCAAGCTGTTTATCTGATTGGATGAGGCCCACTGGCATTATTGAAGGTAATCTCCTTGAAGTCAACTGACGATAGATGCTACCCTTTCTACAAAATAGCTTCACAGCGACATCTAGTGTTTGCTTAAACTACTGGGTACTATGGCCTCGCCAAGTGGATACAGAAAACTAAACACCTAGCATAGTGAGAAAAGGACAATGTGGCAAGTGGTGCTTAATTAAACTCAAAGAAATAGATCCTTTATTTGTAACATTTCTTTCTCCCAAGTTTCTAGTTCTAATTTTGTATTAGTACTATATCCATATTCTCTTCAGTTATTTTCTAAACATGGTTTTACTCAGTCATAATGTTCTATTTTCTTTAGTCTTAGTTTTCTAATTTTGTCTTAGTATTCCATAGTATCTGACTGACTTTATTTGTCCCCTTCACCATAAATTTATTAAGCTTTTCACAATACTAAATGACAAAAATTCTACGTACTGCATTTTTGGATGCGATACTTAAATGTTTCAGCCATCTAATTTGGGCCACTCTTAATATTGATTTAATAAAACTAAAATGTATATTATAGGTATACTATGCTATATCAGAATATTTCTAGTTATATAAAGCAATCCTAACATTAAAAAAGTTTCCATTTTGTTTAAATTAGAAGCCATAAGAAAAAATAAACACATTAAATAAAATAAAAAACAACTTGTATCAAGAATAAAAATTGTATGTTTAATAAACATAAATTATATAATATTAAATACTGCCTTCAGACTAGACATTCTTATTTAAAAAAGAGTTTAGGCTAATGTAATTTTCTTAAATGGAAACTGAAAAGGCTTAAATAGACATTTCACTCAAAATTAGTATAAATATAAAAATGTGATTTCCTAAAAACTACTTTATTTTCTTTTGCATTGCTGATTTATATACTGTATTATAAAGCTTTCTTATTCACTATAACTCTTTTATTTTTATTTTTTTATAAATGGGGAATTTGTTTTACTTATTTTTTCCTTTTTTCAAGTTTTTATTTAAATTTCAGTTGGTTAATATATAGTGTAACATTAGTTTCAGGTATAGAGTCTAGTGATTCATCACTTACATGCAACAACTAGTGATCATAAGCACCCTCCTTAATCCTCATCACCCATTTACTCCATTCTCCTACTTACCTCCCTTCCTTTAACTCTTAGTTTGTTCTGTATAGATAGGAGTCTGTTTTCTGGTTTTATTTATTTGTTACATACCTTTAGGTTACATGAAGAAATTCATTATCACTTTAGCATTGTTTAATAATGTGATTATCTAAGCATAGACCATGATCTTATCTGTGTGATGACTTTATAAAATAATGGCTAAAATAGAGTTAAGTGCCCCAAAAGGGATGTAAAAAGAATAATAAAGATTTTTTGGGGGGCTATTGACTTTGTCTTGAAAAGAAAGTTAGGTTGTCCTCATGATATGCTATCAAGTAGGTATCATTGTTAGCACTGTTTTTCAGCCAAATAATCAGACATTAAAAATTATTCAATATTTTTCTATGATTAAAAATTATCACATTTTAAAGTGATATTGAGACATGCCCTTAATGGAAACTTTACTCCCATCCTAGTTTCTGTAGTACCATAATCAAATCAACAAAAAAGGAAAATAGGCGGCGCCTGGGTGGCTCAGTTGGTTAGGCCACTGCCTTCGGCTCAGGTCATGATCCCGGAGACCCGGGATCGAGCCCCACATCAGGCTTCCTGCTCGGCGGGAGGCCTGCTTCTCCCTCTCTCAGTCCCCCTGCTCGTGTTCCCTCTCTAGCTGTGTTTCTCTCTGTCAAATAAATAAAATCTTTAAAAAAAAAAAAAAAAAAAAAAGGAAAATAAACAAGTCTAGTGATTACATACCTTGAGAAAACTGTTAACTAATCAAGCTTCAATAATTCCCTTTGTGCCAGAAATAATATAGTAGACTGTGGTTTAAACGAACAGGTGGGTTTGCAGACAGTCTTTGCAACCATATTCTCAAGGTGACCTTTAGGATTTCCCTATCTGACATTCATGCCCTTATGTGATCTCTTCCCCTTGAATGTGGGTAGAATGTGTGACTTGCTTCTAATCAACAGAAAATGATAAAAGTGACAAGAGGTATGTGATTATGATTTTATTATTATATGATTGCATTGCATAAAACTGAAGCATCTATCTTGAGGGAATGTCTCTTCCTCGACCTTGCTGAGTTTGACCAAACAACTAGCTATTTTGGGAAACTCCAGCTGGCAAGTAACTGTGAAAGGTTCTAGTCACTGAAGGAAGACTTAGACTGACAGAGAACAAAACAATGTAGTCCTTAGCCTTACAGTTGCAAAGAACTGAATTTTGACAATCTAAATGACCTTGAAAGTGGATCCATTCCCAGTCAAGCCTCAGATGAGACATCAGCCCCTTCCTGCATGTTGAGTGAAACCCTGTGAGAACCCGAGCAAAGGAGCCAGGAAAGACAATTTTTGACTCCTGTTTTACAATGAAACCGTGAGATAATAAATGTGCACTGTTTTAAGTAGCTGATTTTGTGGTAATAAATATCTATTGCAGCACTAGGTAAGTAATAGAGCTTCTCAATTTTTCATTTTAGGTTTTTCATTAAGAGTGACATCTGGCTGATAGCCACCCATGAAATGTTCCTCATTGTCATTTTAAAATGCTTATAAGGTACTGAAGAAGATAATCCATGCTCATATACAGAAACATACCACAATCCTGAAACAAAAACAAAACATCCTGTATGTTTCTAAACATCTTTTTAAAATATAAATCACAAAGACAGCTGTAAGTTTCAGTGACTTAAAACAATATCTACTATATGACTCATAAGTCTAGGCTGTTTTAGGTACTCTCCAGAAATAGAATGGACCAGCCCCTCCCACCCCAAAATTATTTCAGAAGTCAAGACTGGTGATACCACACGTAGAAAAAAGGGGACATAATAAATTTAATACTTATAAAATGAAGTCTTCTGGTAGGAGCTGGGCAGAGGAGCCTCCCATGCTGGTCTAAAAATGACTCGAGAGGCCATGGAAAGGAGTCTGGCTTGGGGTTTTATGGTGGTTAGGGAGTGGGACCAGGGTGTGGTTCTTGAGTGCAGCCATGGTTTCAAATCCTGCCAGCACCAGAGAGGGGTGCACAGATATTCCTATCAGCTTTTCCAGATTTGAGGCAAAAGGGAAAGAGGGACAGTTGTGGTTTAAAAAGTGTTAGCTGTAGGGGTGCCTGGCTGTGCAGGAGTTAAGCATTGGACACTTGGTTTTGGCTTAGGTCCTGATTTCAGGTGTGATCTCAGTGTCTTGAGATCAAGACTCTAGTTGGGCGCCATGCTCTGTGTGGAATCTGCTTAATGTCCTCTTTCCCTTTCCCCCTACCATTCCTTCTTGCTCTCTTTCTCCTTTCTTTCCTTCAAATAAATAAATCTTAAAAAAAAAAAAAGTTCTTTTTCATCAGTCAAATATTCAGAAAGTGGAGTCAGACTCATTATTACAATGATAAGCTGAATGTTTTTTTCTGGTTTCAGCTCTCTTCTCTCGTGTGTCTGTAGTTACCTGTAGGCAGCTCTGCCAATTTTTATTTTTAAGATTTTCTTTATTTATTTGACAGATAGAAACTAGAGAGGGAACACAAGCAAGGGGAGTGAGAGAGGGAGAATAAGGCTTCCCGCCAGCAGGGAGCCCGATGTGGGGCTTGATCCCCAGACTCTGGGATCATGCTCTGATGCTTAAGGACTGAGCCACCCAGGTGCCTCAACTCTGCCAAGTGCTGATCTACAATGGATATGTCTGGAAAATTGACCTTTTCTCCAACAATTTCCCATTGGAAGGGAAGGGACTCAAAAGGTAGAGTTGAAATAGTCATGTTTTGGGGTTTATTCTTTAGAACTGAAAACCCACCTCTTTATATTATATTGACTAAAATAAATCAACAGGACATCTTTAATTCAAAGAGTGGAAGAAACTCCATTTCTTTTTTTTTTTTTAAGATTTTTTTTTTTAATTTATTTAACAGAGAGAAACACAGCCAGAGAGGGAACACAAGCAAGGGGAGTGAGAGAGGGAGAAGCAGGCTTCCTGCTGAGCAGGGAGCCCAATGTGGGGCTCAACCCCGAATCTCCAGGATCATGACCTGAGCCGAAGGCAGTTGCTTTAACCAACTGAGTCCCCCAGGTGCCCCAGAAACTCCATTTATTGACGAAAAGCATTGCAAAACCAAATTGCAAAGGACATGATTATAGAGAGTGGGATAATTGAAATCATTTTGTGTAAAACCTACTGTAAGGCTGAATAGAGGAAGAACAAATTAAACTACCCATGTTTCATTTTATGGCATACAAATTTCAGCATGCGGAACTGAACTGAAAAAAGTGGGGAAAGTCATGATTTACACCTCACATTCAGTACCCTAATCCATAAGCTCAAGGTCATAGTTACCAAAAATTTTAGTGGTCATCTTTTTGCAATGCAAGTTGATAAGTTGATTTTCAATCACTCAGATGCTTTTTTCATTGAAAAAATACTGAATAATAGTAACTAATAAATAGTAACCAAAGTTATTATAAATTAACCAAAGTTATTATAAATTAACCATTCAGAAATAGCAATTTTCATGAAAAAGAATGCAAAACCGAAGTAAGACATAGTGAGATTTCCAGAACTCTTAATTAAACTAAGAGGTAGTGACACAAAGAGGAAGATTTCTATGAGCAGTGTACAGATGGATTGCACTGCATTTTCTCATATATTTTTTATCAACTCATAGAATTAGAAATTGAGACAATAGTGCCAGTGACTCCCCCAACTTAGTAGCACATGTTTAGACCACAATATATGTTAAAAAGTTCAAACCTAATTGGCTGAACCTAAACCTACCCAGAAAAATTAAATTTAATAAAGAATCACACTGTAATACTAGAATTTAAATCTAAGCCACATTCAGGCATACCTACTGTCCATTGGGAGGTAAAATGTATAACTGATCTCACTTTATCTGAAAAATAATCACATGATACACATATTATCAAGAAATTTATGAGAGGATATTTGAACATAAAGGAATGGATTGTTTTAGAAGAAAAGAAATGATCATAATTTGAGCTAAAGAGAACCCTAAACATGATTATTAACCTAATCTATTAAATAGTAGCATAGCTTGGGGCGCCTGGGTGGCTCAGTTGGTTGGTGACTGCCTTTGACTCGGGTCATGATCCTGAGGCCCAGGTTTGAGTCCCACATTGGGCTCCCTGCTCGGCGGGAAGCCTGCTTCTCCCTCTCTCACTCCCCCTGCTTGTGTTCCCTCTCTGGCTATGTTTCTCTCTGTCAAATAAATAAATTTAAAAAAAATCTAAATAGTAGCATAGCTTAATGGTAAGTCACTAGCAGCATTCTATTGAAAACTGAAAATAAGAAGACAGTGCCCACTAAAATTATTTAATGATGTCCTGGAAGAAGTAGAAAAACAATGAATAAAATGGATATCAATCAGTTGTTTTAAATAATAGATGATGTATGTATCTACTAGAAAATAATACAAATATCTACCATATCACTAGAATATATATAATATTATAAAATCTTGGTACACTACTCTGTTACAACATAAAATTATAGAATCAATAGCTATCACATAGATCACCAAAAATAAAATAGAAATTATATGTGTGTAGAACAAGGTAGAAACAAATGGAATGAATATTCCATACACCAGAGTAACCCAAATAATAGGCCTTTCCTTGAAGTTAATTCCATCATGAACGTGCAATACTGATAAAAAACAAAGCAAAGCGAAGCAAGCAAACAAACAAACAAAAATGCACACTATGAATGAATACTTGCCTGAATGGATACTAAAAATGATTCTGAATAAAATTTTCATTCAACTCTACTCTATTACAATAAATGTAATATATTTTTAAATTACATGAAGTTATTCCAAACTTTCAATATAAGCACAAATAGTGAAAACAAACATATTTTTAAGAAATGTAGACTAGTTGTTCCACCATACATTTAAATAGGTTATTTCTTTATAAAAAGTACAACAATGTTGTGCTGAAAAAAAAGAACTGTCTGTTAAATCAATGAAAATATTAGAAAATGTAGTTTTAGAGCATTTTCCAAATACAAATGTAAAAAGATGTATACATACCCAAGCATCCTTATATACACAGACTCATACACAAACAGAGCTAGAATATAGCAGTACTTTAAAATGGGTGTTATCCTGGGGTGCCTGGGTGGCTCAGAGGGTTAAGCCTCTGCCTTCAGCTTGGGTCATGGTCCCAGGTTTCCTGGGATCGAGGCTCAGGTCAAGCTCCTCTGCTCAGCAGGGAGCTTGCTTCCTCCTCCCTCTCTGCCTGACTCTCTGCCTATTTGTGATCTCTCTCCCTCATAAAATCTTTAAAAATAAAAAGTAAAATAAAATAGTAAATTATATAATAATAAGTAACAACGTTATTGTGATGTTAAGGGAACTCATGAAACAGTGTGGTTCATTATTTATGCTAAGTCTTCAGATAATTTTGATATTCTTCTTTATACTCTGTTTTTAATTTTTTTTTTATTGTTACTAAAATTTTTTTTTCCAGTGTTTCAAGATTCATTCCCCATTCCCCACACCCAGTGCTCCACGCTTTAGGTGTCCCCAGTACCCACCACCAGGCTCTCCCATCCCTCCACCCCCCTCCCTCCAAGTCCCTCGGTTTGTTTCTGTGTTCAAAGTCTCTGTTGTTTCGTTTCCCTCCCTAGATTACCCTAGTTCCCATTTGCTTTCCTTCTGCCACTGTCCTCCAGTTTGCCCCTCATGCACCGCAAGTAAGTGAGACCATGCGATACTTGACTTTCTCTTCTTGGCTTATTTCACTCAGCATAATCTCTTCCAGTCCAGTCCATGTTGCTAC